>JAFEMH010005163.1:0-175154 GCA_022495995.1 Adenophora triphylla var. japonica | reverse complement strand
CGTCTTTGCTCGGTTTGGTCTTTTAAGGAGTTGGTTCCGATTTGGGATTTTGTTGCGGCCGTGCCCGCGGGGTTACAGGATGCTGTAAGGAGGCACGTGCATCTTGTTTCTCCCTACAATGAAATGGTGCCCACTTTTGAGGATTTTCGGGCTTTGATTGGGAGGGCCCAGGAGGTGGAGGCCATCTCGCTTCCTTTGATTGGTTGAGTGCTTCTTTGTGAGCGTGAAGCTTGCGAGACTTTCTTCGTGCTTCGTTGGAAGAAGTGCAAGGCATGATCCTTGATTCGGGGTCATATCGAGCATTTCGAGCCGCCGGAGCGGTTCATGGTTGATTTACGATGAGCTGACGTCTCTTGGGATGTATGTTGCCTTGTGCGTGATGGCGACGCTTTTCTGGTCGGCTCCCTTGGCATTTGTGGATGGCGCTTTGCTAGATGTGGTAGAGACGCTGCAGAAGGCTGGAGAGGATATTGTCCCGTCAAAGGTCTTGGGGAGAGACTCTTACCGTAGGTATCGACTGCCGTCAGGCGGCCCAGGGGATCGTTTTATGAGAGGGGGAAGTCCCGCTTTGCTCACTGCTGTGTGGCTGCACGAGAGAGACTTCGAGGCATAATGCCCGAGGCTCCGACGTCGTTTAGCCCGTGGTCACTTGTGCTTTCCGGGCCGACCTCTTGTGGGCTGATATGGATCGGTCACTTTGGGAGAGATGGATGGCACGGCTTGGTACAGCATCGGGATCCGGCTGGTGGGTTCCGCACTGGAGGATTGAGACCGGGAGGATCTTGCGGGAAGGGTCCTACGTTGTCGAGTCTCCGGGTTTGCCTCTTGGTCCTCCTTCTATATTAAAATTAGCTTGTTTCAGGCGGTTTGGGACTGAAGCGAGGAGCCTTTGTTGGGGCTGGGATGACCTTACAGCCATCATGCCGGAGGTAGTTCCTCTTTGTATGGCGGCTTGAGGTGCCTTCTTGTATTTTACGAGGGTATGGAAGTATTCCGCTTTCCACTACTTGTGGTACTCCTCAGACGGGCTTCGGGAGAGCGTTGTATTGACGACTTACCTTATACGGCACAGTATTGAGCGGCGTGTTGGAGAGCGATCCCGAGTTGGTCTCTGGAGAGCAAAAGGCGTGTAGCGATTCTTGGGACTGGTTGCCCAGTAGCAAACTATTGCCTTAGGAGTTCCGAAGCACGGTCCGACCACTTTGGATGTGACGGGAGATATACTTTGTTTGACTACGAGACTAGAGTTGAGCCGGCCCGGCGATGGGACAGGTCCTCTTTTACGGAACTCAGCGGGGAGGAGATCCGGGAGCCGAAGCATGGGCGAATGAAGCCACGAGAGCCTACCGGATTGTTTGACTACGGGGGAGGACCCCGGATCTCGACCGAGAGACGCAGAGTCAGGTTCACATGGAAGCGAAAGAAGACTCGCGGGGGATTGAGGGAAGAAAGGAAAGAATGGCGGGGGACAAGACGCGAGATGGCGCGGAATGACCTCCTAGGTATCCATTCATCAAGCATTGCAAACACATTATTGTTAAATGTATTAAGCCGTCTCTTTTTAGCATGTTGTGAACTTGAGAGTAGACCGGTGCTTGAACTCATCAAGAAATGTTGTAAAATCTTAGTTAGTGACTTTGGTGATTTACTTTTTAAAGCTTTGTCGTAGACAGCAAGATCTCTTGTTTGCCTTTGCTTACATGAAGTGGCTTTGTCGGCGTCTCATCTTTGGACTTTTACATTGCATCATGCGGGCTGAGACGATTCTAAGAGCCATGACGGCAATCCCCTTTGGCGAGGCTTTGTGCTTGGGCGAGAGAGGTTGAATGCTCCCTTGACAAGTTGTTTCCGACGGTCTTTTTCGTAGCTTCCTTAGCCGCTTGTTGGCGCTCGGGCTCTTGACCTCTTTTAAATCAGCCTTACGCTGGAGCTTCTTTGTTGTGTTTTTTTGTGAGCCCTTGCTCGAGCTCTCTTTTTTGTTTTTTTTTGTGAGCCCTTGCTCGAGCCTTTTTCTCTTTTTTTTTTTTTTGAAGCGCGTGAGGGCGAAGACAAGCCACGGGTTCGGGAAGCGGACATGAGTCGAGTCGTTTGATGCCCTTTGAGTGACCCTCGGATGTCCTTTGATGTTGCCGCCGTCGTGTTGACTTGGCCAAGGTGACTCGTTGGGGCGTGTTCTTGAAAAGTGCGTAGCTTCGATGGAGGTCTTGATTGACATTCAAACTTTTGACTTTTTTTGTGTATTTTTAGATAGGACTCAATTAAGGTTGCCTACGTTCCTCCCGGACTAGAGGGCTCGGAAGTGCGCGTAGTTCGACACTACCGCTGGGAGTGCCAAGAAGATGCACAGTTGTTCTTCTTTAGGCGAAGTATCCGCGAAGTTTGCTTCCGTTCGACCGGCCGGATCTCGCTGAAGGGATTCGCCGCTCTAGGTACGGTTAAGCTTCGTGCTGCGCCTCAGGAGAAGATCTTTTGAACCACGAAAGGGCCGATCCATGTGGGTTCCCATTTTCTTTTTATAATGGGTTGGTTCGAGTGGGAGGCTTTTCTTTGAGTATTAAGGTCACCTTTCCCCGATGTCTCTGGGATTTGACTTTCTTTGTCGTTAAAGCTCTTGAGCCATCCCGCTTTGATAGGCTTCCTGGACAGTGTTCCATGGCCTTTAGTTAAGTCGCTCATCTCAGCGAGAGCAAATTCGTGCAGTGCTCGGCTTCGGAGCCATTCGACTTCGTTGATGTCATTTTCCGAGCAGCACTCGTGAGTGAGGGAATTTCTAGCTCGATGGGAAGGACTGCTTCCATCCCGTAGGTCGTGGCAAATGGGGTTTCTCCCGTGGCTGTTCTCGACTGATGTGCGGTAGCCCCAAAGTGCAAGGTGCAGCCCAATCTCGTCCTCGGGTGGTCATTTTTCGGATGATCCGTTCGAGGGTTTTGTTTGCTGCTTCCACGGCGCCGTTTGTTTGTGGCCGGTAGGGAGAAGATTTGTGACGTGTGACCTTGAATTCAGCCAGCAGTCTGTCGAATTCCCTTCGAAGTGTGAGCCGTTATCCGATATGACCTCATTTGGGATGCCGTATCGGCATATGATGTTTTCCTTGAGGAAATGTGCGACCTTCTGAGGTGAGTACCTTGTAGGACTCGGCTTCGACCCATTTGGTGAAGTAGTCGATGGCTACTAAGATGAACTCGCGACCGTTGCCGCTCGGCGGAGCGATTTTCCCGATGACGTCACTCCCCAAGTGGCAAAGGGCCAAGGTGTAGTCATGCAAGAGAGATCGTGGGGTGGTAGATGATTGAGGTTGGAGAACCGTTGGCACTTGTCGCAGCTCTTCGACAAAGTGGATGCACCGCTCCATGGAGATCCAAAGAGTAGCCCATCCCGAGAATGATTTGCATCGTGGCTCGGGCGTTCATGTGGGGACCGCAAGCCCCATTGTGGACTTCGTTCATGAACTTGTTCTGCTTCTTCTTGGCCGACGCAACAGTAGGAGTGGCCCGTGGTAGCGTTTCTTGTATAGCATGTCCCCGAGGATGACGAAGTGAGAGGCAAGGCGTTTTAGGGCCATGATGCTCTTGGTTTCGACCCCTTCGTGTGTGGGGTCTTCCTTGTTCATGAAGGTGGTTTCCGCTCTTGAGGTATTGGAAGATCCGGTTATACCATGGCTCATTGACGGGCTTAGGCTCGGTTCGATCTCACAACAAGAGGCGGTGAATTTCCTTTCGTCCGACTTTGAAGGGTTTGATTGCTTTTCCTTCAGGGATTTCCACAAGGGAGGCCAAGGTGGCTAAGGCATCCGCAAAACTGTTTCGGTCTCTTCTACCGCAAGTAATGGAAGGTGACCTCTGAATTGTGTGATGAGGTCCTCCATGCAGCATGGTATTTTTGCAAGCCCGGTCTATAGTTTTCCACTTGTTGGAGACTTGGTTGATGATCAAGGCCGAGTCCCCATAAACTTCGAGTTTCTCGGACATTCCTCTCGAGTGCGGCTTGTAGTCCAAGAATAGCCGCAGCTTCATATTCGGCGGCATTGTTGTTACCTCAGAAATTGAGCTTTATAGCAATTGGGGTGTGCTCGTCCTTGGGATCTACCAAGAGCATACCGATGCCGTTTCCTTTTGTTGGCCGCTCCGTCGAAAGAACAGCTTGCCATCGATTTTCGCCTTCGATTGCGAAGATTCCCTCGTCCGGAAATTGTGGTTCGGGCCTCGAGCCTCGCCTCTGTTGGGAAATCACCGCCCGCTTGTTCACCCATGGCCCGTCCCTTGATTGACTTTTTGGTTTACGTACTTGATGTCAAACTCGCTAGGAAGAAAGACCATTTGGCGAGCCTCATTGACAGAGATGGTTTGTCGAAGAGGTACTTGACTGGGTCCATTTTGGAAACCAAGTGTACCGTGTGCGACCGCATGTAGTGCCGTAGTTTCCCGACAACCCATACCAGAGCCGCGCAGTTTTCGAGGGCCGAGTAATTGAGTTCGCCGCCTTGAAACTTTCGACCGACGAAGTAGATGGCGTTTTCGACCCGTGACTCCCTTTTCTTGACAGAGCATGGCTCCAACTGCGGTGTCTGGTCACAGCTTAGGTATAGCAACAGCGGCTTTTCCTCGTGGGGAGGACAGAGAATCGGAGGACTCACAAGGTATGCTTTTATTTTTTCAAAGGCATCTTGGCATTCGAGTTCCATTCGATGTCGGCGTTCTTCTTCATCGCTTGAAGATTGGCTCGCACATAGAGGTCAATTGGTTGACGAAGCGGCTGATATATTGCATGTGCGGCCCATGAAGCTTTTCACCTCTCGTCCGAGTTCATGCGGTGGTCTCATTTCGATGATAGCCTTGATCTTTTGAGGATCAACCTCGATGCCTCTCTCGGTGACCATGTATCCCAAAACCTTGCCTCGGCTAACCCCAAATGTGCATTTGGCGTGGTTAAGCCTCACTGAGCGTTTGAGGCGATTGAAGAATTTTCTCAGGTCCGCGAGGTGTTGTCCGTCCGATCCCTTTCGAGTGAACGATCATGTCATCGACGTACACTTCGATCTCTTTGTGGATCATATCGTGGAAGAGGGCGGTTGCCGCCCGTTGGTAGGTAGCCGTTCTTTAGTCCGAACGGCATTACCGTGTAGCAAGAGGTTCCCCAGGGGTTGTGAAAGCCGTCTTTTCTTGATCTTCTTCGGCCATCTTGATCCGATTGTAGCCGCAAAAACCGTCCACGAAGGACTTGACTTCGAAATTGGTCGTAGTGTCTACCAACATGTCGATGTTGGGTAGTGGAAAATCGTCCTTGGGACTTGCTTTGTTGAGATCTAAGTCCACGCAATGTACTTTTCCATTGGCCTTCGTGACCGTGACGATATTGGAGAGCCATGTGGGGTACTCGATCACCCCGATGAAGCCGACGCGGAGCATTTTTTCGATCTCCTCTTGACTTGTAAAGACCATTCTCGCTTGATTCGGCGTAGCTTTTGCTTGATGGGCTTAGCCTCTGGATTCAAGGGATCCGGTGCTCTACAATGTTAGATCTAATCCGGCATGTCTCTGTAAGACTAAGCCAACACGTCCACGAACTCTTTGAGCAAAGGCAAACCCAATGCGTCTTGCTCGTGCCGTGAAGAAACTTCCGATTTGCGTCTCTTTTGGCTCTTCAAATAGCTTCCCAAATTCACTTTGGTTAAAACCTCCTCACTGGGCCCGGTTTTTCTCTCGTTTGACAACATGCTTAAAGATGTGTGCTTAATGTATTGTTCATTTAATGTGTCCGCTTCTTTATCAAGTGAATCGTTATTAACTATTTGTGTGTTAGTTAATTTATCGCTTGTTAAAGATGCAATGAGAGGATACTCGGAAAGATCGAAGCATTCATTAAGAGCATACGGGAATACATTATTGGCAATGAGTTCGTAATCTTCGGCGTGAGGCCATCGATGACTCGAGAGACTCAAATTCAAAGCTAATGGACTCGTGGATGAGTTTTGACACTAGACTCTAGGACTCGAGGGGTCGACCAAGTTGTTCGATCATGTCCTTTACCGGGCAAACAGGTCCGAGAAGGTGGCCCAGCCATTTGAGTGGCAAATGCAGCTTGATAGGAGATGGGGCTTGAAAGGCTCTCATGTCACCGTTCCCGATCATTGCTATCACAGAGTTATCGAAACAAAATCGATTAGATCCGGCATCTCGATTTCTTCTTTGAAGAGCAGTGTGGAGCAAGTGGTTCGTCCCAAGCATCGTCTGAGTCTCTTGCTTGTCTTGGGCATTACTAGCTCAATGCGCAGACTCGTCCCGCTTGTTGAAGGCAGGAGTGTTGACAGAGAGTTTTTCGAATTCTTCCGCCAAAGAGGGGGTTTTCCGAACCAAAATTCGCTGTGAATAGTGGTGGTTGTGGATCCCGGCAGGGGCGGTGTGTCGAGGAATGCTCTTTCTGGACAGATTTGGCTTGAGGCCTCCGAATCTTGCCGTGTTCCCGCCGGAGCTTGTCCATGGTTGTCGGCCGCCTTTGTTTGGCGCCGATCGCCCTCGTTCCTTTCTCGATCTTCTTCCAAGTTGCCGGCCTTCCTTGTGAAGTACTTGGGTCATGTCGAAGCCGTAAGGACGAAGATCTGAGATTGCGTGCAAGCCTCTTTTTGTTATCTCAAGTGAGCGTTTTCGTGCAGCCTCGCTTGTCCTCCGCAATGTGTTCGGGAGTAGGAGAGTATCCTGTGCCGTGCAAGGTATTCTCGTTCTTTGATATTGATGATCCGTGCTGAGTGCCCTGATGGCGCTTTTTCCCAAACCGAGCCCCGGATGTAGTTCATGTGCTTCATCATTTTCATCTGGGGAGGAATCTTGTCCCAAATCAAAGGCAAATCTATGTGGCACACTTGGGCCTTTGGGCTTTCGATGGTGAACCCCGTGAGCATCATGCCGTCATCATCGTGTTTGATCTCTAAGACCGACGCCGTTGGTTTCGGTCCTTTCGTGACTACTTACCGCCGTAGATGATGGTCGATCTGTTCCTTGGACGAACTTTACGCACCGATGGAGAGGATGCCACCCCATTGATCCGATGTAGCCAAGGGCGTCCCAAAATGGCAAAGTGAATGTGATCGGGATGTCAATGACTTGGAAAGTCTGGGACCATTTGTTTTCCAAACCAAAGGTTCAAGGTGGCTATTCCCAAGATCAAGTGGGATGTTGAGTCGTATGCCTTGATTGCACGAGTCGAGGGTTTTAGATCACTGCTTTGCCATCCCTAGCAAATCCATCATTTTGGCTGAAGGACGTTCATGGATGATCCCCATCTACCAACACCCGAGGGAGACAAGGCGCTCGTCCAATTGAACCGCATGTAGAGAGGCTCGTTGTGGCCGCCCCAAATTTTGGAAGATCGAGCTCGTGAAGGTGATGATATTGCCGTAATTGACGTTGCCAATCATCCGAACCGCTTCATCGTGTGTCACCGTGATGGGAACCATGGTCTCGGGCCAAAGCTTTCTTCCAACTTGAGCTTGTGCGGGTAAGATGAAGTGAGTAAGCGACCAGAGCGAGATGTTAGCCTCGAGTGCGCTTGAGCCGTGTCAAGACAGGATCTTCAACCTTCGGGTCCAAGGTTTCAACTTCTTTCGCGTAGGGTCCCTTTTCACCCGTGGCTCGTATGGCCGGCCTTTTGTCCGTCCGTGGAGGATTCACTCGGGATTTGACCGAACGTGTCGTAACATTCACTGGACTTATGGTTTTGCTTGTCTCTCCTATTTCTCGTAGTGGGAGGAGCCTCGATTGGCGTAAGGCCGACCGCGCATTTCAATTCGCTCACCGTCATGGCTTTTATCAAGCATCAATAGTGGCTTTGAGATCTTCCCAAGACAGGGGTTGGATTATCATGGACCTTCGGGCCTTCGGTGGCGGTGCGAAGCTCGTCCCAATGATCATGGAGCAAACATTGCCGTGGCCCCTTGTGCGTAACTAGGGCGTGGGGAGATTTGCCGGAGTAGATGACATAGTAGTCAAACTATCCCGAGGGTTCTCCAAGGGTTCCGACTGTGGGATCACCAGCATTCATACCTCTTTTTCAGCTTTTGTTGAGAAGATAGCTTCTTCTTCGTCGAGGACGGCCCTCGTTCATTGCATCCCCGAATTCCATTTCTGCACAAGCACCGCAATCGCAGACGTCCCACCCGATGTGTTCGTTGTTCGACTGGTGGTACCGGGACCTCGTGGAGGCCGGATGGGCAAGCTTTCCTCCGGAAGGTCTTGTGGCCTTACGTCATAATCGCATGGCTCGCACGAGGGTAACAGTTGACTTCTCGGGAGACAAATGAGAGATGTTAGAGGCCGTAGGAGCAGCCACGGCTTGGGAAGCCCTGTGTAGTTTGGGTGGCTAAGGTTCCGAAGTGGTGCATGGCACCTTCGATCCAAAGCTTGTTGCTCACCTTGACGCTTCTCAATAGCCATGAGGACCTCGCCAAACTTCTTCCAATGTTGGGAAATTTCTTGGGGGTAAGGTCCCGTTCTCATCGTTGTTATCCACCGACTTGAAGCCAGCCGGGATTTGACGACCGTCCCGGTGACAGAGGGGAAGGAGGTAGGACCTTGCTGTTTTGACACCGGGAGACGGGTTCCCGGTACTCTCGACCACTCTGCTAGCCGGAGGGTGATGGGCAAGGTTTAGACACGGGAATGGCCTAACGGGATAAAAGGGGGAAAGCTCACGTGGCATGCGGTTTCCGTTTCTTTTATTTTTTCGATTTTTTTTTTGTTGTTTTAATTTACTTAAAACATGTTTTCTCGTAATCCTAGGTAGGTTGGAAAAGATTGCTCTTCTTTTTCGCAACTATGCTAGATCCCCGGGTCGCCGGAGACCATCTCGTGCGCTATAAGCCCCTCGTTTTGCACCCGTATTTCGACATCCCAGGTGGGATGTACCCCCTGTGCGAGGGTCCTATAGTGCAAGCGGTTTCCACCGGCCTAAAAGAAAAATCGAACCTAAGGACCGAGCCTCGTCCATGTTCGTTTTGACGCGTTAGCCATGTGAATAGTGAACCGAGCCGCCACTAAGTCAAGATCGTGTCAAGAGTTCTGGCATGACCTTCTTTACTTGCTTGCGCAAGGGATCCGTGACGCTAGGCATTGGCGGGTCATATCGTCATGGCCGACGTATCAAAGGCGTGATGACATGGTGTCATGCGAGCATGGATGTATATCCGGACGGAACATCGTTCGGGTATAGCTTCGGAAATCAAGATCAGTCAAGATTTTAGCATGACCTTTCATCGTCTTGCGCAAGGGATCTCGAGTTCCGAGCCTTGACTCGTAAAATGGCGGCATGGTATATGTATCCAGCCGTATGACACGGACCGGGTAAAACCAACCGAGTCCGGACAGAGTGTGACTCAAGACTCAAACGTGCAGGGTTGACGCCGGCTAGGATGGGATGTCTGGAATGATCCCGCGCGCGTCCAAGAGGCCTAGGAAGACCAAACGGATCGCAACCGAGACCACTCCGGGTTGAGGGTTGTAGTGTGCAGCTGTATCCGAGGCAGCTAGTGTGCGGTGTAACCGAGGCGCGAGTAGAGCGGTGTAACCGAGCAAAGAAAGGTGCGTAGTGTGCGGTCTCTAAAATTCTTTTTCCGAGTAAAACAGAGTTTTTGAAGAATTTTAAATGTATGCACAGATGTATATTGATGCATTTTTTTTTGTATTTTTATTTTTTTGTAAAATAAAAACGAAGGACGTGCACACACACACAACAGCTTAAAGGAAGGGGTAAAATGAAAGTTTGACCCTCATCATCGCTTTAAAAATCTTTTGTTTTGTTTAAAAGTTTTTAAAACAAAATATTTTCCCAATGGAGTCGCCAACCGAAATTACCCGGATCCGTGCAGGCCTCGTGGCCCCGGCATCCGGCATCTTTCGCGTTGGAGCCGTGCTCTCGCCGTTTTTGTTTTTGTAGAGTCGCCACGCCGTTTTTATTAAGCCCAAAACATTGAAAAGGGCATCGCTTAAAGATAATTTTAAACTGCTTTTTGTGTGATGAGATTTTGAGTTCGGAGGTCGATGACTCCCGGAAGAGAATATTAGAATATTAGAGCTCACTCCGAGTAGCCTCGTAAAACGAGTCTTTCGGATACCCCTAATATCCTTTAAATGTTGTGTGTGTGTGTGTGTGCTTTTAAAAATGCATGTCAGATCGGATGTCTACATTGTATGCTATGTATGGAAATGTATTGAAATAGTATAGGAAGGAAGCCTTACCAATGTTGGTTCGTGGTCCGCTCTTCCGCCTGGGAATGGTGTTTGAGGTCGGAGTAGCGTTCCAAAGATGGGATCGGGATTGCTTCGGAAGATGCCGGTTGTCCGCGGACAGAGTTTCTGGGCGTGAGCCGAGGTTGCAGGCCGCGCTCGGGCAGAGAGGTTCGGCGTGCGTGGGATCGTCGGGATCACTCTGCAGAGGTTCGGCGTGCGTTGTGGTGGCGGTGGAGTCACTCTGGGCGAGAGTTTCGGCGTGGCTGGGATCGTCGGTTTGACTTCCCGGGAAAGAGCCGGGACACCGTGGAAAGACTGTGCAAGGCCTCTGAGTACCACGAGGGGCCTCAGAGTACCTCGAGAGTGCCTCGGGCAGCGTGCGGAGCGTCTGAGAGCGCTCGGGGAGGCTCTCGGAGCACCACAAGGAGCTCAAGGCCTCGGAAGGATCCGAAAGGGGCCGGGAGTGCCTCGAGAGGTCTTAGAGGGGAGCCAAGGCTAAGGGAGGAAGAGAGAAGAGGGAGGTGTGTGAAAATGAGGAGGGGGAGCCCTCTATTTATAGTAAAAATTTCGGAGCAAAGAGGTCCGTACGGACCTTCTTGGTTATCCAGAATTTTGGATTTCCTCGATTTGAGGGAATCCGCAATGATGGTGAATATTCGGAATGATGGTGTCCCTCGAGCAATAAGGTCCGTGACGGACCATCTTGCATGCAAAGAGGTCCGTACGGACCAACTACGCGAGGAGTAATCATTTCTTCCGGGATTTGAGGGAATATTGTGGACTTTAAGGGGATTTAGTAATCATTGACACAAAGAGGTCCGTACGGACCTTAATTGCTTTTCCGATTTCACTCGAAAATTCCCAAAAGGTCCTTTTGTCCCTTTTTATCCCAGGAAGGCTCCTCCCTTGGTTTGGTTGGGGGTTTGAGAGGGTTTTGAGAGGGTTTTGAGAGGGTTTTGAGTGAGAGAGGTCTCTGAGACTACGTGGATGAGTCTGCGGTGTTTCCCGTGTGTTTGAAAGGGGGTGATCCAGATTGGGGTACTTACAGGTATACCGCGCTCCTTTCCTTCTTGCTGAGCATACTCAGGGCATTACAGGAGTTGGGTTTGGTGATATTCATGGTTTGCTAATTTTCCTCCACTCTTGGCCCCAGATCAAATTTCTTGCGGTGGAGCCTACGTCCGAGTTCGCGCTGTGTTTCTTTCCATGTGAGAATAGCCAGTGCTTCCTTGAACTGTGTGCGGCAGTCTAGATAAACTTCCATCGGGGAGAGCTTTCCCTTATGCTTTATCTGAGTGGCGGGTATGTCATAAGGTGAGTACATGGCTTCCCGAACATCTGCCCATGTAACTAGTAGGCTGTCGGTTGATCATTCTGTAAACGAATGCCGCAGTCTATGGAATCTTCTTGAGTAGTTCTTTGGAGATGTATTTCCATCTTTTTTTTCTTTTTGAATAGACCTTCCTCTTTCGGTTGGCCTTTTATCTTGAGTGCGGAAATGATCCGTCCCCATCCTCCCAGACCCTTGGGATTCCGGTTTTGTTGACTTCATGCCCGGCTTGGAAGAGAATGGTTTTATCGTCTTCGTCGTTGATTTCACAGAGAACTTGCTTTTCTCGGGGAGATAAGCGCTGGTACTCTTCATGCTGTGTCATTCCATCTCCTAGGTCGTCGGGACCGTTGACCGCCCTCCCTTGCCAGAGGGGTTGGATGAGAAAAGACGGTAGTCCAGGAAGTTGCCGTGAGCAAAACCCTTGAGGTCGAACTGGTCTAGAGTGGCCTCTAGCTTTCTGTCTGAAGCTGCTTGTGACACTTTAAGGGCTTGGTCCCTGTGAGTCTTCTGAGCTTGGTTCTTGTCCCAAAGACGGTTCTCTTGAGCGGCTAGTTCCATGAGGGCTTTCCTTGCGAGAGCTAAACAGTCTCTGTAGGTGCGCGCCATCTAACTAGTGTCTAGAACTGTGATCACATCCAAATCTCTGAATGGTGGAAACACTTGGATTATATTGACGAAGGAAGTCGGGCTGGGACATTCCATGCGGCCTTCCTTGATCTCGGTTACCAAGAAGTTTGCCCATATCTGTTTGATTGAACCCACGAGGGTGTTGAATTCTGCGATGTTGATAGTCTCGTGATCCCGCTGGATCGCCAAGTCTATCAGAGCTAGCAGTTTGCTGGCGGGATGCCTGAATCTGTGGCCATGCGATTGGGAGCGGGGATCGAACTTGAGCATGTTGATGCGAGGTGATCATTCCTTTCGTCGGAAGCCGGATCCGTCTTACGGAGAAGACTCTGCGATGTTTTCAGGGTGGCTACTGGAAGCGTTCCCGAGGTTGATCTGATTCGTGACAGGGTGAGGAGCTTTGTCTCCTTTGCTGATGCCCTTGGCCTTGGCGGCGCTTGTGGTTGTAAGCTTGACTGACGGCACGGGCCGGTTGCCACTGGGGCTGGTAGTTGGAAGTGATGATGAGCTCTGAGCTCGATTGGATAGGGCCTCGTTTACCATGAGCAGGCAGTCGTCGAGGGTAACTTTGGCATTGCAGAATCTGATAATAAGGACCGGATCCTTGGTATCATCGGGATATCTGGAAAATATGATGTTGACGAAGTCGTCGTCGGTCACTTGATCAGAGGGGTTCTTTGTCGTGTCAACCAGTTGTTTCCATTCGCCGGATAACTGCCTGTACGGGATGTTGAGCTTGACAATTTCCATGGTATTGGAGCCCTTGTCGTAGGTGACATCATCGGAACTGGTGCCGTCCTCGAAACTGAGCATATGTATGTAGGGATCTTCTTGCGGATCTGCCGCATCCTCGACTCCGGAGAGTCCTGATTCGTTGTCGTCTGACATCTCAACCCAGACATAAGGACGCCTCGCGTCCTGCTGCGCTCCTGGAGCTGCTAGAAAAACATCATGCCCTTCGCTTGAGAAGAGGGGCTCAGCGGGCAATTCCTCGTGGAGGACATCCCATACGACTGCCATACATTCATCACGAGTGTGACGATGCCTGTTGACCTTTATCACGAAGATTTCCTCGCCTGGCGGGGCCAGAGAGTAGGATTGAAGGATGCTGACAAATCTCCGATCGGAGACAGGGGGTTTATGTGCCCGCATCATGGCGATGCTCAGGGTTTCTTTCCAATCTGCTTCCAAGTTTCGGAAACGGCAGTTGAACTTGATGTATCTGACTGCTTCAGGGTCTGCCTGCTCGAGGACGTTGATATAGTTAGCATCTCCGGACTCTGAGGGATTCTGATGAGATTTGCCCCGATAGTCCCTTGGTCGACTTGAAGGAGGTAGCCCCGGTGCCTGGCTGCGGGCACGCTTGGCTGTTGTCTCGGCTTCGTTCCCTATGAGGAAACTGTCCCCTCTGATGACTTCAAGATCTCCTTGCCGGTTAATGAACTTGACGCACTGATGGAGAGTGGAAGCTATGGCTTTCATGTGGTGTAGCCAAGGGCGTCCCAACAGAGCTGTGAATTCGGACGGAATGTCCATCACGTGGAATTTTGCTGGCACCATTTGGGTTTCGAACCAGAGCTCCAGAGTCACCGTCCCCAGGATGGGACGAGACGTGCTGTCGTAGGCCTTGATAGTCCGAGCAGATGGAATCATGTGGCCTTCGTCGATGCGTAGGGCTCGCATCATGCTGAGAGGGAGGACGTTAACTGCTGATCCATTGTCTACCAATACTCCG
Source organism: Adenophora triphylla var. japonica (assembly GCA_022495995.1). Classification (NCBI taxonomy): domain Eukaryota; kingdom Viridiplantae; phylum Streptophyta; class Magnoliopsida; order Asterales; family Campanulaceae; genus Adenophora; species Adenophora triphylla. Next base: position 161,242 of record JAFEMH010005163.1, on the reverse strand, counting down.
GGGAGAGATATGGTGTTGAGCCGGAAAGTGATGTACAAAGCTTCATTGTGCCCTGAGGCGTCTCTCGTCAGGTCTTCGTTACAGAAAGTGAGAATACTGCCATACAGTTGGGAATCGTAGATCTGGTCTCTATCCGGAGAATGAGAGTCATCAAGCCATCCATTTCCTGTCTTCCTCTTGTGAGGTAAAGCCTTTGCTGGTGCCTCGGGATTGTGTTGAGGCTGTTAGCGACGGTTTTCGCCCTTGGTTAGCACGTTGATTGAGTGCGAGTGCCAAGTTGACTTTGACTTTCCTTTGCTGGCCCATGTCCTGAAGTTGGACAGATTGAACCTTGGCTGATCCCGCGGGGGGTTAAGCTTCTGACTGGCAGTGAGGTTGTCAAGATCTGAGGTATTCCGGTGTCCTGAGGCCTGAACTCTCGTGTCAGCAGGACTTTTCGACTTTCCCACCCCTGCCTGCTCTAAAGTTGCATGGCCTGGAGGAAGGGAGGACTGGCTGGAGTAGATTACGTAGTAATCGAACCTCCCGGATGGCTCTGCGAGTGTACCCACACTGGTATCTCCGGCTTCATATCTTTCTCTCAGTTTCTGTTGAGAGGACTTCTTCTTCTGCTTTCAGGGATAATTATCCCTGATCATATTTTGGAACTCGTACTCAAGGCATTCGGAGCAATCATAAACATCGTAACTGATATGAACATTTGATGAGGACCTGGCTGGAATAGGCGGAGGAACTGGCTCTGCGGCAATCTTCTTTGGCACCCATTCAATGGAGTTCACACTGTTGTTGTTCGGAAAAGGGTTTTCGACTATATTGGGTCCACGGGGACGCTCCAACTTTCCTTCCTCTATCAAATTCTGAATTTCATACCGTAACCCCACGCAATTATCGGTGGTATGGCCACGATATTGGTGGAAGGCGCAGTACTTGCTCTTGTCAGTGTTGACTACGGGATTCTTGGGTTTGTAGTTTGCAACGGGTTTGAGGAGGCCTTCCTTGATCAAACCTTCCAGCATCTTACTCAGCGGCATGTCCAACTTGTCGAAGTGTACGGCCAGTGCCTTACGAGTGGAGTTGTTGCTTTGCGGGATTGGGTTTCTGGTGCCCGACTACTGTCCCTGATGAATGTAGTTGACAGACGTATCTTTCCCTTTGCCGAGGGCCGGTATGGGATTGAATGCAACTGCTGATCGGTATCTGTATGGGCCGTGCAAAGAGCCAATTTTTCCTTGAGATCCTTCTCGAACCGTGAGCCGGCATTGACCATGGCCGGAGATGCGGGAAGAAGTGATGACTGATGAGAGTTCTGATGGACGGTCTTAAGCAGGACTTGAAGATCCGCATCTGTTCATCCTTGGAGAGTGGCTCCATGATCTCGGAGAGTTTCCAACTCCACCTCTTGTAGATTTCTTCGACGCTTTCATCTGCTTTCTGTTCGGTGGTTATTAAGTCCTCACGACTTGTTTCCCACTCCAGGTTAGATCTGTACCGTTCTAGGAAGATGTTACTGATCTGATCCCAGGTATGGCGATCTGCAGGCTTGACCCTTAGGAACCATCGTAATGCTGAACTCTTGAGCGTATGCTAGAAGTGATCGGCCATTTGCTGGAGGGTTGCTCCTTACGCTCTCATGCCAAGAACCTAGGTGTCAACATGAGTTTGAGGACATTCGGTTCCGTCGAATCGGTCCATCTCCGGCATTCTGAACTTGGCGGGGAGAGGCATGACCATTCCCGGATCTGTAGATCTGAGCCTTTCTTGCTTTGAGCTGCACATGTTGGCTTTCAGGTCTTTCATCTGTTCGACCATCCAAGCTAAGGTTGGGTCCAGTGGTAGACATTGAGGCTCGGCGCCGGGTGCTACCATATGAGTGGTAGTGATTGGAGGTGGTAGGCTCGGCATATGTGGATATATGGGGGCCTTTTCTGGACTGTATCGGGGTTTGTCTCCGGTGTTTTAGGATTCGTGTATAGGCAATGGGATGAACCCAGGAGGGTATTGAAGGATATAGGCATCTGTTTGAGATGGTCCAGCGGTGCGCTGGTTGTACTGAGTGATGGGAGTAGTATTGGCTTGGCCGTATATGACAGGGTTGCCCTCAGAGGTGGCAACATGGAGCCTAGGTCGGCTGTTTCCTTGGTTCGAAGGCATCCCGTAAGTTGGCGGGGGAGGAACCTGGTTGAAGGTTTGAGGATCTGGTTTCAGGGAATCGTCGTCCTCGATTATGACGAAAGTACCGTCTGACTGGGGGATAACTGCTATACCTCGCTCACTCAGAAGTTGTACTACGAAATTCTGCTAATCTTCTTTCTGCCTCATGTGAACCTCAAAAGCCCGGATGGCTTCTTCCAATGTCATATCTGTTACCGGTGGCGGGGGTCCGTCCCCGTCACGATTTCTCGGTGAGCTAGACATGTCGGATATTCTGGCTGAGGGAACTGAGGGAACCGAAGAACCGCTGTCGACTGCCGTAGAATCGTGACTCCGGCGAGGCGCTGACCCGGAATTCTGAACCACTTTCTGCTCGCTGCAGGGAACGAAAGGCAGGGTTTAGGCTTCGGAAAGGTTATTTGGCTCAGGGTTTCGGGCTTGTGCAATGTGCAATTACCGATTAATGTTTACTTAAAACGCATTTTCTCAGAGTCCTAATCGATTGGAAAAGATAGTGTGTTCTTTTTCGCAACTAACCTAAGGCTCTAATCAGTGGATCTCGTCACTACGTTTATAAGCCCCTCGTTTCCATTTGTAGATCATCTTCTCGGGACGGACGATCCCGAGCGAGGGTCCTATAAAGCAAGCGAGTTCCACCGACAAAGGAAAAAGTGAACTTAAGGCTAGCTGATCACGCAAACTTCCAACGTATGTGACACGCGGGCCACAGTCGAAGTCAATGTCCTTAAGTTAAGGCGGAGATCGTGCCAAAATTTTGGCATGACCTCTCCTGACTCGCTTGCGCGAGGGGCCTTAGTTTTTGGCGTTGGCCAAGTTGTGGCTGGCACGGTGCATACAATGAGGGTTTGGTGACACGGTGTCACATTGAACCTTCAGGTATATTTTTCGGCAGAGCTCCGCGTCAAAGTCAAGGCTGAAAAGCTCAAGACTTCGGGTCGGGAACGACCTTCGGCCTCAGTCTTTCGAGCTTGACTCGTGATGGAACCCGGCGTAAAAAATATACACTTGGGCTTTATGACACGTACTAAGCCAAAAACCAATCGAGGTCTTGGACGAAGTTTGACACAAAGAGTGCATGGCTTACACGGGCTAGGATGGGCTATTTGGGACGACCCCGTGCGCGCTCGAAAGGTGTCTGGCAGACCAACCGAGCTGCAACTGAACGGTCATCCCGGGTTACGGGTCGTAGTGTGCAGTGTACCGAGACAGCAAGTGCACGTGAAGTGTGGTGTACCGAGGCAGCAAGTGCGAGTAGTGTGCGGTCACTAAAATTCTTTTTTTCTGAGTAAAACAGAGATTTTTCAGAATGTGTCTTAAAGAATTTTATGCGCAGTTCAAAATGTAGCATGAAAATCAAGTATAAACAGGGATGCACGAACATGTTATGATTTTGAAAAAAAACGATAATGCAACACCTTTTGAAAAAAACCGTTTGAGGTTTAAAGTAACACACTCACACAAAACCGAGGAAGGGTAAACGAAAGTTTGACCCACGGAAGGCTTTTTTGAAAACAACGGTAGTTTTGAAAAAAGTATCCAGATCCCCAGCGGAGTCGCCAACTGAAATTACCCGGATTTCGCGCGAGCGAAAGCGGTTGTCTTTCGCGGAGGGTTGGTGTTTGAGACCTCGCTTTCGGGAAGGAGAGGAGTCGCCACGCGGTTTTGTATTTTGAGCCCAAACGTTGAAAAACGGCTTTAGTGGAAAATGGTGTCGTTTTTATTGGTAGCAAAAACATAGAAAAAGGCTTTAAAAGGGGTGTCATTTTTATTGGTAGCAAAAATGAGGAAAAAGCTTTTTTTTTTTAGTACTAGAATTTCTTAGGTTCGGAGGTCACGTTACGTTTCGGGAAGAGTATTTTGAGATCACCCGAAATGCCTCGTATGACGAGTCTTTCTACCTTTCTCGAAAATGTGTGCGTGTGTGTGTTTGCATTTTGAAAATGAGGGCTTGAATGACAAACTTAATCTTGGTTTGAATGTCAAACGTTGATTTTTGTGATTCTGTTTGAAAAGGCGAGCGTTTGAATGACAAACGTCGATTTTGGAGTTTTTTTAGGAAAAGTGGCGCGAATGCTGATTTTGATCTTTTAAGTGTCAAATGTTGACTTTTTAAGAAAGGAGCGTTTGAATGTCAAACGTCGAATTTTGAGTTTGAAGATGATTGTTTAGATGCCAAACATCATTTCGCGCGTTTTGAAAGAGAGTTCGAATGTCGAACTCCGGTTTTGAACCGGGTATGTCATTGTTAGCGATTTTACGGGAAAAAAGCATTAAATGAAGTTTGAATGTCAAATGTAGGCTTTTAAGTTTGAAGATGATCATTTGGATGCCAAACTTCATTTCGCGCATTTTGAAAGAGAGTTGAATGTCGAACTCCGGTTTTGAACTGGGCATTACATTGTTAGCGATTTTACGGGAAAAAAGCATTAAATGATATGCGATCAATGAATCGTTTTTGCGACTCGAACTTTGATAAGTAAATACTATCACGAGCCAAACGGCTCAGACTTGTAAATGACAGTATTTAAAGTGCGGTATCGACGGAATCAAACGACTCGAAATTGTAAAGTGCGTTCAACGAGCCAAACGGCTCGGAATTGTAAAGTTGCGTAAAAGTAAATGACGATCAACGGATCAAACGATCCGAAATTTGTAAATGACATAAAAGTAAATGACGATCGACAGATCAAACGATCCGGAATTGTAAATGACATAAAAGTAACGGAACGGGGTCGGAACGCCGTTTTAACCCGAGATTACTTCACTTACGAAAAGAGAAGAGGATCAGGGACTAAAACGTATTGGACCCCGTTAGACGGTGACGTCTACATTTCAACAACGTTCATCCGAAATGGTTGTAGCGACTGGCGCGTAAACCGAGACGGAACGAGAGTTTAGGGAGCGAGAGTGTTACCTATGGCTAGGGGTTGACTCTTTTGACTCGGGAGGCATATACGGGATACGATTTAGTGTTTGGAACGGTGTTTCGAGGTGTTTTGGTTCGTGTTTGGTTGAAACGTGGAGTTTTCACGCAAATCCAGGTAAAACGGGGCTCGGGGGCGATGGAAACTTGTTTGGGCCGTGGCTAGAGAGCAAATGAGGATAAGTTTTTTTGTTAACAAACTTCTGTATTTATTGGTTAATTTTGCAAAAGAGTCCGGACGGACTTAGGCTAAATTCGAGGGGGTTTTATGAAACTTTGGAAATTGGAGGGACTTGCTGGCAATTCTGGATTCTCTGCAAAAGAGTCCGGCCGGACTTGGACTACATACCAGGGGTATTTTAGTCTTTTCACACTGAAATGTGATTGAGGTTGACAAGGGAGCTGTGGCATGCGTGCCACGTGTTCTGTGACTCACCAGGTTTATGGGATTTCGTGCCATTATCACCGGTTTTGTCCGTTTTTTATATAACTGTCCGAAAAATGTCTGAAACGCCCTCGGAAAGTGCTGAAAAGTGCGTTTTTCAGGAAAAGCTGTACTTTTACGTGCGACGACGTGTGTTGAGTACGCTTTGACGTTGGGATGCACGGGGCAGTCCCGAGACGTCTCGTTGGCTTAAGAACGGGGAGCTTAACGGGTTCCGGTTAATCTAGAGCGGGCCAATTAACGGATTTCGGTTAACTTCTAACGGATTTTGGCGATCCGAATTTGGGTACTTACAAAACCGCATTGTGGTTCCAGCATCTTGACCGCACTAATGAATCCTCCTCCTGGTGAAACCTCTCATGCCAAAACCGCTTCTCCACCAGACCGCATTCAATGATTGAAGACTTGAAGTAAACCACATTTGACCGTTGGAATCCACGTCAGCAATATCAAATGTCAACCACCATATCTTGTCACGTGACTCAATGTCAGAAAAGATCTGCAAGGATCTTGAAAAGGTGACAGATGTCCTAACTACCTTATCTGCAGCTGGAGCCTGATCAGCTTTACCTGCAACTGCTGTACCTAAGGACAAAAGTGGTTACTGTGGATCAATGGGAAAGCACCAGTACTGTCCTTTCAACAGCTGTATCCAATGGCTAGTTTCTTGGTGCTTGGGTATAAATACCCCAATCTTCACCATTTGAAGATTGCTTGAGAAATTGATTTGCTGTGAGTTTATACGAAGTTGAAGCTTTGCCCAGAAAATTTTCAGTCCTTTGAATCTTCATCTTCTTACTTCAAGAAATATATCCCAGCCCAGAAATTAAGCCTTAACACATCAAGAATCATTGTGCTCTCCATCTCATAGATCTAAAGAGCCTTGATCTTGTAAACACACACACACCTCACTTGTTTAATCACATAGATTATTCATTTGAGATACACTGGTTATAGTCTAGGATTCGATCTTCATAGAATAGATTTTAGATCTGAGTTTGAATACTTTGTAATTTTTAATCCCTCTCATACTCAATATAAAATCTAAATCTTAGAAAATCCAAGACTAACCATCTTGGTAGAGGACGTAGATAGTTTATCGATTGAACCACTCCAAATATTGTATTCTTATATTTCTGAATTTATTATTTCTTGTGCTTATTAATTATCCACCTTTTTCTCTGTTTGATCTTATTTGTAGTTATCCATTTTAGAGAATTGTGTTTGGAGTTAACTTTGTCATAACCTCACTTTTGTTTGTAAATCGCACACTCTATAACTGCACTATAAACCGCTTTACAAACCACACTCAAAACCGCTTTGTATCTTTTAAATATTCTGATGTGCATTTTGCAACTCTACTTGCAGTTTCTTATTAACTGTAAGAAGTTTTGTAAGCAAGAGGTAAAGTTTTTAAAAGATGGCAAAAATTTTGTAACAGCTATTCACCCCCCCCCCTCTAGCTGTTTTTCACCCTTTTTGCCACCTTTGGGACCAACAGTCCTCATTCTTCGCAAGATACACATCATAAATATCCGGAATAGCACTTCTTCTTTCTCTAGTAGATCTCTTTAAGGGCACTGGTTCATCCTCATTTTGAGGTTGTTGAATTTCCTCATGTCCAACATTTTCATGTTGTTCGTTATTTACGGGAGTCTCTATATCATTTTGAATTGTATGTTCTTGTTGAATTTCAGGTGCAATTACTTGATTTCCAACAGGAACTAAAGTTGGACGAATATAGAGTGGTTTCTCTAACTCTTCAAATTCAATTACCTTTTCTCCCACTAAATTCAATATCCTCAAAGAACCTAGCATTGCCAGTCTCGAAAAAGGTTCTAGTTTTCGGGTCATAAAATTTATATCCCCTAGATCTTTGAGAGTATCCTACAAAGTAACTACTAACAGTCTTAGCATCCAACTTTCCTTCGTTAGGTCTATAAGGCCTAGCTTCGGCTGGACAACCCCAAACATGAAGATGATTTAAGGATGGTTTCTTGCCTGTCTATAACTCATAAGGGATTTTGTCAGTAGCTTATGAAAGAGCTCTATTAAGTAGGTAAATTGTGGTTTTCAGTGCATCGCCCCATAATGAGTGAGGTAAAGAAGTACAAGAAATCATATTTCTTACCATATCCTTAAGGGTTCTATTCCGTCTCTCAGCTACACCATTCATATTGGGTTTCCCTGACATGGTGTAATGAGGGACAATCCCACACTCTTCCAAATAGCGAGCAAAAGGACTTGGACGTTGTTCACCTGAACCGTCATTCCGACCATAATATTCACCACCACGATCGGATCTAACGTTCTTAATAGTCTTCCCAAGTTGTTTTCAACTTCGGTCTTATAAGACTTGAAAACTTCCAGTGATTGAGATTTCTCATGAAGCTGGTAGATGTATCCATAACGAGAGTAATCATCTATGAACGTAATGAAGTATGTTTGACCATTCCATGAAGGGGTAGTGAATGGTCCACATATATCTGTATGGATAAGTTCTAATAGATTATTTGCTCTCAATGATTCAGTACCTTTAGTGTTTGTAAATTTGCCTTTAATGCACTCAATGTAAAAGTCCCTTTCCGGAGTATCAAGTTTGTTAAGTATTTCCTCAAACATAAGCTTGTCAACTCTCCTTTTGGAGATATGACCCAAACACCTATGCCACAAGGTATAAGAATTTAGACTTGAAAACTTTCGCTTAGTATCTCTGGTTTCATTATTATGGGACTCATAAATAGTATTTACTGTTTGAAGTAAATTTAAATCGTCATTGTAAGATAAAGTACTAATACCGACAACTCTGGAATTGAAAATAAGATCACATTTATTATTACCAAATGAACAGGAATAACCTTCCCGATCTAATACTGTGATTGATATCAAATTTCGCCTAAAGGACGGTACAATAAATGTATTATTTAATACAAAATAATAGCCAGTACTTAACAATAACCTAAATGTCCCAATGCCTTTAACTTCCACCGGATTCCCAGCTCCCATATAGATAAATTTTTCATCTTCGCTAGGGCTTCGTTAGTTCAGGCAACCTTGCATAGACATACTAATGTGAGTTGTTGCACCAGAGTCCAACCACCACGTATATGCGAGAATTGAAACCAAATTAGCCTTAGTACAAACAAGACCAAATGACATACCATTCTGAATTCGCCATTCGCGATACTTATGGTAGTCGTTCTTCATAAGAGTAAGGTCCTTGCAAAAGAAGCATTTCTTGACTTTATGATCATTAAATGATCTCTTATGCTTCTTACTTGCAATCGCAATTTCCTTCCCTCTTCTCTTAATCCCACGAGAAGAAGTAAATGCTAAGTGAGTACTTTCTAATTTAAGATATTTCATCCTATCTTCCTCTTATGTCATATGTGAAAGTAATCCATTAATATTCCACTTGTACTTTATAGGTCACGTCAAAAGGACCAAATTGAGGAGGAAGATAGATCAAAACTAAGTGCACGAGCAAATCTTCCGAAATCTCTAACTTAAGTGCCATTAGTTTGATCGAAAGATGAAATAATTCAATAATGTACTCCCGAAGATTTTCGTTACCCTTGTACCGTATGGAAACAAGTTTCCACAAGAATTCAAGAAAAAGCTCAGCATTTTCGTTCTCAGAGACATTGTCCAAAAATGTCTTCGAAATTGCATTTTCCACGATCATCAGACTCACGCGGTTGGACCGTTCCCATTGCTCAACATTTTTCCGTTCTATAACGGTATTTCCTTTAGTGACAGCAGCGGGACTTGGTTTCCTTAATGCGTGATCAATGTCCATACAGCCTAAGATCATCGTTATATTATTTTTCCATGTTTTAAAGTTAGTCCCATTAAGCATCGGAACATTGTCCATAGCAGTAGTAATAGATGAAGCATTTATTAAATCTGTTGGGAATAAGAACGAAGAATGAATACAAAACATGTATAAGAAACTACATAATGAATAAAGTGATTAACTATATCAATGAATCCCATCAAAAAGATAATCAACATGACATCAAAACTAATCTTTGGATTGCGAATTGACTCATATTTTGATTTATCTTAGGGTAATAAATGACTTTAAACAACACATTTCAAATACTTGTCTTCCTTTGGGCCGGTTCAAGTATTAAAATGTCCAAACATTTAATGTACTAGCACATGCCCGTGTCCAAGGCCACGTAATTTTTTAATTTTTTTTAATTTTTTTTTTAAAAAAATAAAATTTAAGGGCAAAATGGGAAAGGGACAAATGTATGAGGGCAAAATGGAAATTTCCCCTCGTGGAACTGTTCATTCCACTGTTCAAAAGGGGGGTTCCATTTATAATATAGATTTGTTACCCGGCAATAAAGAATATAAACAACTCACTTTAAATACCCACCTTCTTTTGGGATGATTCAAAGTATTCAAAATGACCAAACGTTTTATTCAATTATTATCCCATGAATGCAAATATTTAGTCAATAACAAGATCTCCTTTGGGAAATTCATGTTACCACATATTAGTATAAACATTCATCACTTTACAATTTCGTATCTAAACAACGTAAATCACTTTGGCGACAATATTGTTTAGAAATGAATGAAATTGTTAAGCATAAAATTAATCACACTTTAGGGCACAAATTAATGTATACTTTACTCAAATAATGAATGAAAATTGACCAAAATAGCAAAATATTGAAAAATTTGAAAATCTGGCCAAAATAAGTCGTGCTCGGCCGAGTCAAGGAAAATGCTCGGCCGAGCAAAAGACTCCAGAGAACACCCCTTTCGGCTCCCTTGCGCTCGGCCAAGTCCTTAGGGGTGCTCGACCGAGAATCATGGCCGTTGGATGCCGCCTTTTCAATTAATTTCAAACCTTGTGCTGTTACAAATACGATGCTCGTTGTCGAGTCAAGGGGGGTGCTCGGCCGAGCAGCCCTTGAACGTCAAATTTTCCAGATTTTGACTATCAATTCTTAACTTAATGGTGTATCAATATTCAACCAAAGCAAGTAGATCCGCATACTCACAACACATTTTTAAATGTGTGGCTATGCATTTGAACAAACTCACAACGCATTCAATGATGGTGGCTATGTTCAAAATGGGATAATCTTACATTAAGAATTGAAAGCCTTTTGAGTAAAACCAAAAATTTATAATTAGAATTTAACAAAATACTTTAGAATTCGAATTAGAGTAACATAACAAATTCAAGAACACATGATAAACATGAAATCTTTTCAAGAATTAAAAGCCTAATAAAACATGAAGGCTTTTCATAATACTCAAACTTGATCTAGAATATGAGTAGGCTCTGATACCAATTGTTGGAACATAATGATCCATAAACCAAAGGCCGTCTCATATCTAGATTAAGAAGAGAGAAGAAAGAGGAGCGGAAGCATGTACATGATGATTCCATTATGTTGTTCTTCAACAAAGACCGAAGAAATGGAAGAAGATGGTGTAGATCTTCTAAGTAATAAGTGCCCTTAATTCTCTTGTCTTCGATATACTTTAGGAAGAGTTTTACTAAATGAGAATGTGAAAATCAATCACCAATTAATTGGATTAATAGGCTGATGGAAAAGCCTTTATAAAGGAACCCAAGAGGTACCTTACTTAGGGACTATACCTATTGATGAATAAGGAATTACCATTATGCCCATCATTTAATGGTAGTATTATTCTATGGAATTCTACATATTATGTTATACCCTATACTTTATACCAAACATTATAATATTGATTACTATTTTATTAAGTACTTTCACTAATAATACATGTCTTATAATCCATGTTCTAACATTGTATGCATTTAGAGCAATTCCTACCATCTTCTCACACTGTAAAAGAAGCTCATTCACATCTCGGATAAGCATTTTGTTTTTTTCATATTCCTCCTTTGCAATAAAAGTAGGGTACATAGGTATGTTTCCTATTTCATCACCAGCTTCAGTTGTTCCAATCCTATATCAGTTAGAGGGAGTAAGTGTAGAAAGTGATTTATGGGGAAAATGGTTATTAAGAACGTATAAATTTTTGAATTATGTACATTTTTATAAATTCATCAATCTCAGGTATTTCATTGTCGTTGTGAAAGGTTGTTGCACTGCTTGAAGACACACTAAGATTACCTGAGCAATTACATTTCAGAATATAGAATTATATGACTGTTCGTGAATTTACGAAAATCAAAGTTACATTAGTTAATTCTTAGGTGTCCATACCGTTAGACTCGGACTTCGCAATAACACTCGGACTTCGCAATAACTGAGGATATGATCCACACACGTTGCATGCTTTTAGCAACATTCTTAGCCTTTTCAATAATCTCATCTCCCCAAAGAGTAATTCTCAATTTATTCTCACTCCAGATTTACTATGATTTAATAAATTAGAATTGAAGTCAAATCAAATGCAAATTAATATGTATCAATACAAACCTTGTGTCTTGAATATCAATATATTGCATAGAAACCTGTTGGAAGTTGCTCATGCGATGACCAATATCCGACACACCAAGTACGTATCCAATGACATCTATGCAGAATAAAGTTAATTATACAATTCAAAGTCATTCAAGCAAAAAGGAAGAATAAAGAACAACATTGAATAAATACTTACCACAAAGATTCTTCTTGTCATCACTTGTTTCCAAAAGCCTTTCATAGGGTATTACGTTGAAATTATGCCTAGGAATCTTAGGAAGACCCTTAACAATCTCCTCAACAACAGTGGAGGCATCAAACAAAATACAGAGGTCACGGTGTACTATGTGAAAAGCTGGTTTACTGTACTCTACTATAAAATTCTTAACATTATAGCATGATCCTTCTTCAAATAAGCCTTCAAAATCAGGCACAAATTTACTTCTGATGCAACAATGAATGGGCTCAACCTGTAAGAGAACAAAATGACAATTAGAATGAGATTTATTACTGGGTATTTCTTCCTCATTCAGTTTTAAATAAATATAAATTGTAATTTTATTATTTACCTGTCCATCAATAGCTAGTAAATCCATACTGATCAATTCACGAAACTTCTTCGTATTATAGGACTTCCATATGCGAGAGACACGTATAAGGCACTTCTTTTCACAACGACCTTTCTGTAGCTGTCGAATGAGGACATTTTGTGGATCCATCTGAAGATGTTATGGCTGCATGAGAAAATAATGAAATTGTAAGTTTTCACTTTCTGTCATAAACAAATACATTATATATTTACAATATCTTTATCTACATGAATGCTTAAGAATATTGTGATGTAATTATGACATTTCTATTCTTGAAAGGAAATTTACAGAGATCAATTGTTCCCAGGGAGCATTCGAGCAATACCTGAGTTGTGTTAGTCTTTGCAGGAGTGTCTATGACACTGTACATTGGATAACTATCTATTGTATGAGTATTTAAGGGAATGGATCATTAAGAGTTTGAGTCAGTTGAGAAGACCTGCAGTTGTGTCTATTCAGAAGTTGATTCTTCAGTTTCTGCTACAATTAAGGTTCTCCTACTTAATGACAAGTCTATACCAGGTATGTTCACTTATTATACTTCTCTAGTTCAAAGACCTATTGTATCTGATGCAGTTGCAGATGAAGAGCAAAGGTCAAGACTTGTGCTGAACAACAGGCTGCTCATATCTCTCTCATTCATGCACATATTTCATGAGTAAATGATGTAGTCTTACTTACTACTTGTTGTTTGACTCCCCTTTCCCTTTTGTCCCAAGGATCCAAGAGGATCTCCATGGAATCCATTTCCATGGATGATCTTCTAAAGGGATCCACATTCTCTTTACTTTTATGTTATTCCCCACTTCCCTTTTTTACATTACTTGCTCTTGTCTGTTCATTTGACCTAAAGTATGGTCATCTTGGAGTCCATCTCCATAGATGACCACTTTAAAAGGTCCATATTATTTACTTCCTTGCAAATCCCCCTCCCTATGTCTAAGATGCTCACCTTGGAACCCTTTCCTTGGATAAAAATCATTTAGACTCACAAAATAGGTCACACAAGATGTATAAGATACACTTGAGTATAGGTCTCAAGGATGGTCTTCTTATGACCACCTTAGAGATCTTCCTCTAAAGTTGATACATCTTGACTCCCTAGAAAATGACATGTTTTCAAAGTCCTAATGTATCCCCGGAATGGCTTGGTTAAGTGAATTCATCACTTATGACCACTAATCAAAGTCTAGGGAAAGAGAGGACAAAACATGAATGCCAAAAATCCAAGCAATTCTTTCATTTTCTTCTTTCAGATACATTTTCAGTTAAGTCCTGTAAATCCAGTTAACTTTCTGGAAATTACAGTGACTAAATTGGAAACTGTAAAAAATATTGACACTGCAGGCACATCTGCGCGGATAAGACTGCACTACAGTCTCATCCAAACGGATGACATTGTCTTCTGCAAACAGTTTTCCAGTTTTCTGTTATTTTCACTTTAATCACTGTTTTCAAACTGTTTTTCAGTTCAGTCCTTAGTATTTCAGTTATTTCCAAAAAAACCCCTTTTTATAAGAAAGTCTTTTTTAAAACACACACACACACACAAAAAATTTCAAGTGAGGAAGACTCATCATACGAGGCATTTCGGGTGCAAGTCAAAACGTCCATCCCGGAGTGTAACGTGACCTTCGAACTCATTTTCTCTAATTTTAGGCATTTTTCAAAGTTTTGGCCCTTAAACTAAAAACGGCGTGGCGACTCCGTTGATTTTCAAAAAAAAATTGGGTGACATCACAGGGCCGTGCAGCGGATCCTCCGGAAGACGATCATCACCGTAAGCGTGATCTAAGCGATATCGAGATCGACGATCTGAGAAGACAGGTTCAGGTACTTCAACTCCAAGTTTAAAATCGCAAAAATCGTGGGGGGACACCGCCGATGATGGGTTCTAATTTGGATAATTCTTCCGAGGGTGAGGAGTATCACGAGGGAGTCAGTCCCTTTGCCAAAAATCATGGACATCAGCATAGGTATGAGGAAGACTCTTTGAAGGATATCAGTGTCAAGATCGAAATTCCGGAATTCAAAGGTAAGACTCATCCTGACGAGTTCATTGATTGGTTAAATACTGTTGAACGTATTTTTGATTTAAAACCTATGAAAGATGCTACTAAGGTGAAAGTGGTAGCAATAAAATTGAAGAAACATGCTTCGATTTGATGGGAACATGTTAAGAAACAAAGGGTTAGAGAGGGTAAATCCAAGGTTCAATCTTGGGATAAGATGAAGAAAATGTTAAGGCAAAAATTTCTTCCGAAACACTATAGACAGGATTATTTTCTTGCTTATCATAGTTTGAGGCAGGGGGATAAGTCTGTAGAGGAGTTTATCAATGAATTTGACCGTTTGTGGATGAAGTGTGATGTTACAGAAGAGGACGAGCAAACAGTAGCCCGTTTTCTTGGGCGATTGCTTACTGATATTTCAGATATGGTCCACCTGCAGCAATAATGCACTTATGATGATGTTTGTAGGCTTGCTTTGAAGGTTGAAAAGCAGTTGCAGCGAAAGAAGAGTGTGAATGGTTGGAAATACAAGAATTTTTCTGGTAATCATAGTAGTGGAAGTCCTAGCAAGGTTGAGGGGGTTACACCAAGGGGTAACAAGACCACTAGGTGCTTCAAATGTCATGGGATTGGTCATCTAAGGGCCGAATGTCCCAATCGACATGTTGTTGCTTTAGTGGAGGATGGACCACCAGTTTATGATGAACCACCAGATGATTCAGGTGGTGAGACTGAAGAAGTGTATACATATCAAGGAGTGGCATTGGTAGTTCAACGGGTGTTGAATGTGACTGATGTGGAAAACGAGGATTGGCTTCATCATAATATTTTTCGGACTAAGTGCACTACCATGGGGAAAGTGTGCAACGTAATCATTGATGGTGGTAGTTGTGAAAACATCGTTTCTACTGATATGGTTGAGAAATTAAGCTTGAAGACGGAAGAACACCCACAACCGTACAAGTTATCTTGGTTGAGCGAGGGGAGTGCATTGAAGGTAAACATGCGGTGCTTGGTGCAATTTTCCATTGGCGAACGTTACTCAGATGATTTATGGTGTGATGTAGTGCCAATGGTGTTGGGTTTCGAGCGTCCATGCGCAGCGGAAAATTGCAAATAACTCGAAAACCTGGAGCCCTAGGATCCGTTCTAGATGATTAATTAAGAAGAATGATTTAGAATTACTAACCTTCTATGCTTTTGTCGTTGATAAACGCGTTCCAACTCCAGATTGAAGAACTAGTGAATCTTCGATGAACGATTCTTGAATCACGAATGAAAGATCTTGAATAGCGAAGATCCTCTATGTGTATCCACGCATTGAACGAACCCTAGAACAATTCTAGGCGGATTGCTAGATCCTTGAATGAAACTCTTTTCAATCGATGAAGAAATATGGATTTGGATTGAGTTTTTGTTTTTCAATTCTCAATTGAAATCTCTCTTTTGTGTTTCTCTAAACCCAAAAGCATGAGAGTGATGGCTAGGGCAACCAAGGGTTTGTATTTATACGTTATAAATATTTTCCCTTTGCGAAAACCCTAATTTAAGTCAATTTCACGTCAGTCCAGCGCCGACGGGACGACTCGTCCCCCAGGGCACGAGTCGTCCCCTGGCTCCCAACTTCTGAATCTGGCGTCCCCCTTAAGGGGAATAATTGGCTCAAGCCCAGGGCACGAGTCGTCCCTATGGGCACGACTCGTCCCCTTGGGCACGAGTCATCCCTCAGGACTCTCTCACTGATTCTCTCGTCCCAGGCCAAGGGAATAGTTGGTTCTGGCCTGGGGACGAGTCGTCCCCTGAGAACAAAAACTCCATATTCTTCATTTTTGACAATTCGTTCGATGCGTGTGACCCCATAGGACTATATTAAGTTGGCAATGAGTTCGATCACATCGATCCTCATAAGACATGAGCGGACTCTAGCAAGCCATCATGCCTACCCAAATAATATAATATCAAGTTCGATTTTCCTACATAGAACATATCACAATCCCTTTGTCACACGATGTTATATTGAACATGAGTCATGGTCTACGTCAACTCATATTGTTCAACGCTTTCTCGTTACTAAGTAAATTGATTAATCGAATGATATTAATCACATTAATTCATTCGGGCATGGCCATGCACTACATCAATCTTACTTACGAGTGGCCTAGCAAACATCTCTCTTTACGAGGGACAAATTTCCATCTTGACTTATCATTCTTCCCAACAAGAATCATATCATGCCAATAATAGCCCTTATTGTTATCCGGTTAAAGACAATGTTAAACTATATCAAACATAATATTCATCAAGTGAAAGACGATGATAATTTCAGGTCAAAGGATATCAATGATATAACTATATGAAATTTATTTATGACATACGACCATGACATAAATCTCATAATGGGTCAAGTCCAGTACCTTGTTCTCCAACAAGTACCCATGAATCTAATGTGTATCTCCATGCATATAATCATCACATGATTATCCATTAGACTTCATACTAGTGCTTCATAAGTACTAGGGACACGATTATTAAAGTAAACATGCAAACACATATAATAATCAAAGAAACAATCTCTTATATAAATGAATAATGACATTACAAATAAGTCTATCTTTATAGCCTAGGGCACTAACACCTACAGTCTCCCACTTGTACTAGGCCCAATCATTCATGTATCTTATACCCATGGACCTAACATGACCATCATGTTTAGCTTGTGGCAAAGGCTTGGTGAGAGGGTCCGAAATGTTGTCATCCGTTTGTACCTTGCATATCTTGACATCATCCCTTTCACAGATTTCTTGAATGAGGTGAAAACGTCTCAAAATGTGTTTGGATCGTTGATGTGACCTTGGTTCTTTTGCTTGGGCAATAGCACCATTATTGTCACAATAAAGCTCTATCGGGTTAGTGATACTCGGAACGACTTCTAAGTCACTAACGAACTTCTTGATCCAAACCGCCTCCTTAGCCGCATCCGATGCTGCTATGTATTCGGCTTCGGTTGTAGAATCAGCAACAGTGCTTTGCTTGGAACTCTTCCAACAAACAGCACCTCCATTTAGCATAAACACGAAACCAGACTGCGATCTATAGTCATCTTTGTCGGTTTGGAAGCTTGCATCTGTGTAACCCTTTACAACCAGATCATCTTCCATTCCTCCAAATACCAAGAATACATCCTTAGTTCTTCTCAAGTACTTCAGGATATTCTTGACTGCTATCCAATGGTTCTCACCAGGATCAGACTGGTATCTACTCGTTGCGCTTAGAGCATACGAGACATCGGGTCTAGTACATAACATGGCATACATGATAGACCCAATTGCCGAAGCATATGGAATATCACTCATCCTCTTTTGCTCATCATTTGTCTTAGGACAATGAGTCTTGCTAAGAGTAATGCCATGTCCCATTGGCAAGTTCCCTCTCTTAGAATTTTCCATGCGGAATATTCTAAGGACCTTGTCAATATATGTACTTTGACTCAAACCAATCATCCTTCTTGATCTATCTCTATAGATCTTGATACCAAGGATATAAGCCGCTTCACCCATATCTTTCATTGAAAAACATTTTCCTAACCAGGACTTGACAGTCTCAAGTGCAGGAACATTGTTTCCAATGAGCAAGATGTCATCGACATACAACACCAGAAAAAGTACTATGCTTCCACTTATTTTCTTGTATACACAAGGCTCATCTTCATTTTTGATGAAGCCAAACTCTTTGACTGATTCATCAAAACTTAGATTCCAACTCCTGGAAGCTTGCTTCAATCCATAAATGGATCTCTGCAACTTACATACTTTATTAGAATTCTTTGGATCGACAAACCCTTCAGGCTGTATCATGTATACATCCTCAAGTAGGTTTCCATTAAGAAACGCTGTTTTGACGTCCATTTTCCATATCTCATAGTCGTAATATGCGGCTATGGCAATTAAGATTCTAATAGACTTAAGCATTACTAGGGGCGAAAAGGTTTCATCATATTCAATGCCATGAATCTGCCTATACCCCTTAGCAACAAGCCTAGCCTTATAAGTATGTACCTTCCCATCCACGTCGGTTTTCTTTTTGAAAACCCATTTGCACCCTATGGTTTTTACACCTTCAGGTGGATCAATCAAGTTCCAAACTTGATTATCGTACATGGATTTGATCTCGGATTCCATGGCTCCTACCCACTTGTCCGAATCAGGAGTGGACATCGCCTCTTGATAGGAAGTAGGTTCATCATTCTCAATGATTTCTACTTCGTTACTTTCCATCATGAGAAATCCATATCTCTCATGTTCGGATCGTATCCTATCCGATCTGCGAAGAACTTGTATATCTTGAACCGGTTCCACAACAGCTTGTGAATTTGGTTCCGTCTCTACTATTGGCTCTATGTCATTTTCGGGTTCTTGAATTTCTTCAAGATCAATTTTACTCCCACTAGTTTCTTTAGAGAGAAACTCTTTCTCTAGAAAGACACCATGTCGAGAAACAAACACTTTGTTCTCGGATCGGTTGTAAAATTGACATCCCTTCGTTTCCTTAGGATAACCAACGAAAATGCATTTATCAGATCTGGGTGCAAGCTTATTTTCAGAAACCAATTTCTTTACATAAGATTCACATCCCCAAATCTTCATGAAAGATAAACTAGGTTTTCTTCTATCCCACATCTCATGTGGGGTCTTAGGAGCCGATTTAGTAGGGATCTTATTAAGTGTGAAAGCAGCTGTTTCCAATGCATGTCCCCAAAAAGAAATAGGAAGGTTAACTTGACTCATCATCGATCGAACCATATCTAATCGAGTTCGATTTCTCCTCTCGGATACACCATTCCATTGTGGTGTTCCGGGTGGAGTAAGTTCTAAAACAATTCCACAACTTTTAAGATGATCGTCAAATTCTTGGCTTAAATATTCACCACCTCGATCGGATCGAAGTGTTTTAATAGTTTTGCCAAGTTGATTTTGTACTTCATTTTGAAATATTCTAAATATCTCAAATGCTTCACTTTTATACTTCATCAGATAGATATAGCCATATCTGGATAAGTCATCAGTGAACGTTATGAAGTACCGAAATCCTCCCCTAGCAATGCTATTCATTGGTCCAAATACATCAGTATGTATGAGAGCCAATAAATCACTAGCCCTTTCACTACTCTTAGTAAAAGGTGCTTTAGTCATCTTGCCCAATAAACAAGATTCGCAAACATCATATGATTCATAATCATATGAGTCTAAATATCCATCTTTATGGAGTTTAGAGACACGTTTCTCATTTATGTGACCAAGACGGCAATGCCATTTAAATGTGTTGTTCACATTTTTTGGTTTAGATTTCTTACTAACATGATAGACATTCTCAACATTATTTTCAACATCCAAGACATAAAGGCCATTAAAAGAATGAGCAATACAGTAAAGCACATCATTCATAAAAATGGAAAATTTCTTATTCGCAATAAGAAAATTGTAACCCTCGTTGTCTAAACAAGAAATTGAAATAATGTTTCTGCTCAAATCCGGAACATAATAGCAGTTATTCAAAACTAATATTAATCCGCTAGGTAAAGTGACTTCGTAAGTCCCTACGGCCAATGCAGCAACTCTTGCTCCATTTCCAACCCGCAGGTCTACTTCACCTTCCTTGAGCAACCTTCTATTCTTTAGTCCCTGCACATTTAGGCAAATGTGAGATCCACATCCGGTATCTAATACCCAAGAACTAGAAGTAGAAAGTAAAATATCTATCACATAGATACCTGAAGTCATGGCAATCTCATTGCCCTTCTTCTTCAGTCCTTCCTGATAAGCTTTGCAGTTACGCCTCCAATGCCCAGTTTCCTTGCAATGGTAGCAAACCGCATCCTTTTGGGATTTGGGATTTGGGTTGAGGCTTCTCAACAACGGCAACCTTTGCCTCCGGTTTAGCAACTCTTGCTTTAACCTTGGGTTTCTTGAACCCCTTTCCTTTATTCACCATCAACACTTGATTGGTTTTCTTGGCAATATTGTTCTCTGCATTCTTAAGCATCCCATGCAATTCAGACAGAGATTTATTCATCCCATTCATGTTATAATTCATAACGAACTGATTATAACTTTCAGGGAGTGAATGCAATATCATATCCGTAGCCAGCTCCAACTGGATAGGATATCCAAGCCTCTCAAGATGTTCGAGGTGACCCTTCATTTTCAACACATGAGGCCCAACAGGTTGTCCTTCAATCATCTTGCATGAATGAAGAGCCTTCATAGTGTCAAACCTTTCCTGACGTGCTTGCAACTGGAACATTTCCTTCAAATGATTTCCCAAATCATAAGCTTTCATGTGTACAAGGTCCTTCTGAAGGGCCTTACACATGGTAGCAAGCATCAAGCAACCAACATCAATAGAATCATCCACATGTTTCTTATGTTGATCCTTTTCAGCTTTAGTTGCATTAGCAGCAGGCTCGGGTGGAACGGGTCCATCGAGAATGTACAACTTCCTTTCCTGTTTGAGAACAATTCCCAAACTGCGGATCCAATCCACATAGTTGTTGCCATTCTCTTCTAACTTGTCCTTCTCAAGGACAGATCAGCGATGCATTTTGATTAGTGTTTACAGCCATTGATCTACAAAGATATGCAACAAATATGAACACATATAAGTACCAATTTCATTTAAGAGATTAATTAACGTATTTCACAAATACTCCCACTAAATTATATAACCTTCTTATACAATCATGCATAATATAATTTAATAGGCTAAGACCCAACTTATATTTAATTTCAAGTCGGCTATGGCACGACTGCTCAAAATTAAAATAAAAAGGTAGATAACATTTATCAATCATATCAACATATGACTCTTAGATGCTTTATGAGATTATAGACATCATATGTCACATGTTTCAATCCCATCTTATGCCTTAGGCCCAAAACTGTTTTGATAGCCTAATTGAGTTCAACCATTTTAAACGTATAGCAATCACCGTTTGCTCATCTTGATCATACAAAGATAGAATCAATGTACCTCGCTGTGGCGTAGCCTACATGAAACTATCCGTGTACTCACAAGTGTTTAAACATGGGTGGCATAGACAAACTCAAATTTCAATGAAGGTTCAATTTTCATGTTTATCAATTAACATGGCAAGGTTGATTCATGAAAATTATATGAGCATAATTATGAACATGGAATGATGCATCACAAATCACATTTGATGTTTACATCATAATTTCTAATCAATTAGGGTTTAATGACTCATGTAAAATCTCATTTAATATGAACATAATCCCTATAACAAACACTTTGTTCAAGATCTAGAAATTCATCAATTACTAGTACGTGGCATTGTAATCCAAGGTTATCCCACACTTCCATCGAAGTGCCTGTGGGGAAGTTTTTGGTGTCCAGCCCATATACTAAGTAATATTCAAGACCCATATTCTAGATTAATCACATTAATCAAATAATTCAATTCACAATCATGGTATATCAAAATATACAATTACTTCCAAAAGCAATTCTCATATAAAATCATGTTCTAAATCATATTCATCATGAAAATTAACATAATCACATTATATAATTATCATGATAATCTAATATAAACATCATGAACGGGTCGGGCTCTGATACCACTGTTGGGTTTCGAGGGTCCATGCGCAGCGGAAAATTGCAAATTACTCGAAAACTCGGAGCCCTAGGATCCGTTCAAGATGATTAATTAAGACGAATGATTTAGAATTAGTAACCTTGTGTGCTTTTGTCGTTGATAAACTCGTTCCAACTCCAGATTGAAGAACTAGTGAATCTTCGATGAACGATTCTTGAATCACGAACGAAAGATCTTGAATAGCGAAGATCCTCTATGTGTATCCACGCGTTGAACGAACCCTAGAACAATTCTAGGCAGATTGCTAGATCCTTGATTGAAACTCTTTTCAATCGATGAAGAAATATGGATTTGGATTGAGTTTTTGTTTTTCAATTCTCAATTGAAATCTCTCTTTTGTGTTTCTCTAAACCCAAAAGCATGAGAGTGACGGCTAGGGCAACCAAGGGTTTGTATTTATACGTTATAAATATTTGCCCTTTGCGAAAACCCTAATTTAAGTCAATTTCACGTCAGTCCAGCGCCGACGGGACGACTCGTCCCCCAGGGCACGAGTCGTCCCCTGGCTCCCAACTTCTGAATCTGGCGTCCCCCTTAAGGGGAATAATTGGCTCAAGCCTAGGGCACGAGTCGTCCCTATGGGCACGACTCGTCCCCTTGGGCACGAGTCGTCCCTCAGGACTCTCTCACTGATTCTCTCGTCCCAGGCCAAGGGAATAGTTGGTTCTGGCCTGGGGACGAGTCGTCCCCTGAGAACAAAAACTCCATATTCTTCATTTTTGACAATTCGTTCGATGCGTGTGACCCCATAGGACTATATTAAGTTGGCAATGAGTTCGATCACATCGATCCTCATAAGACATGAGTGGACTCTAGCAAGCCATCATGCCTACCCAAATAATATAATATCAAGTTCGATTTTCCTACATAGAACATATCACAATCCCTTTGTCACACGATGTTATATTGAACATGAGTCATGGTCTACGTCAACTCATATTGTTCAATGCTTTCTCGTTACTAAGTAAATTGATTAATCGAATGATATTAATCACATTAATTCATTCGGGCATGGCCATGCACTACATCAATCTTACTTACGAGTGGCCTAGCAAACATCTCTCTTTACGAGGGACAAATTTCCATCTTGACTTATCATTCTTCCCAACAAGAATTATATCATGCCAATAATAGCCCTTATTGTTATCCGGTTAAAGACAACGTTAAACTATATCAAACATAATATTCATCAAGTGAAAGACGATGATAATCTCAGGTCAAAGGATATCAATGATATAACTATATGAGATTTATTTATGACGTACGACCATGACATAAATTTCATAATGGGTCAAGTCCAGTACCTTGTTCTCCAACAAGTACCCATGAATCTAATGTGCATCTCCATGCATATAATCATCACATGATTATCCATTAGACTTCATACTAGTGCTTCATAAGTACTAGGGACACGATTATTAAAGTAAACATGCAAACACATATAATAATCAAAGAAACAATCTCTTATATAAATGAATAATGACATTACAAATAAGTCTATCTCTATAGCCTAGGGCACTAACACCTACAGTGGTTGCGTGTCACTTATTTCTTGGTCGTCCGTGGTTGTTTGATCGGAGGGTTCTGCATGATGGATACAAGAACACTTATACCTTTAAGAAAGATGGGGTGACTGTTACATTGTACCCTACACACTTCTGCCAACACCTTGACCCCGGTAAGGATTCTATTCCCATTAGTCATCAATTTCTCAGCTAGCCTATTGTTGATGTCACATCAAAGCGAACCAGCATGCCCAAGCAGCAAGTGGGTACACATCGAAAAAGAATTGTTGTTCAGGCGGGAGGATTACTTTGGGTTCACTTGAGCAATATGGGGTTTCTGTTGAAGCGTTTCATTGGTATCGACTCGTGGTTGAGTCTTTTTCAAGGGGGTGAATGATGCAGTTCCAGATGAAGAGCAAAGGGCAAGACTTGTGCTGAACAACAGGCTGCTGATGCTGAACAAACAGGTTGTGACCCAGGCGGCCGCATGGAGGCAAGCCAGGTGCACGCCTCACAAGGATCAAAGAGGGCCGTTTCTTACTGGAGTCCAGGCGCTCTCATGGGATCCTCCAGGCGCCCACCTCAAAGACGGGATTTAGTTTGCTGAAGTGATTTGCTGATGTTTTAAAAAACACTTAAGTTGGATATTTTAGTCTTTTGTCATTCGAATGCATTTTTAGGGTTTGCTTAGGAGTATTTAAACTTGTTTATAGTTTTAAACAACTTAGTTTTTGATTATGTATATGAATTAAAAGACAAGAATGGCTGTGCCTTCTTTGTTTATCGAATCTTGTGGTTTCTTGTTCGGTTCCATCTCTTAACCTCTGTTCTTTACATCAGTATCTCAGTTAGTTCTTCTCTTTGAAGTATGATACAGTATATGTCATCAACATAATGTTCATGTTCTAATGGTAAATATGTAGGGTACCTGTAATTATTAGATGAGTATGTACAATGCACTTATTACCAACTGTTATGTAGCTTTAGTAAGTTTAAGGGATAATGTATATACAAATTTTACTTTGCAGATTTATAGTTGTCAAGTATACATTCATCTAATATTGAAACCAAGTATATTGATCCTTACATCTGTACTTTATTACATTAATATGTAACATTTATCTATTCATATACCCTATCTAATGACCTATTTCTTACAACTGATTACCAGGATCACAAAGGTCATGATCTCTTCAATATCTAGCTGACGTGGAGGCTTGAAAGGCCGGAGAAACCCAAAGCAATGCGAAGTGTCACAACCCTAGACGTTTTCGCCTACTTTCATATACTATAAGTATGGATTTATCCCTAGTTCAATGGCTTTCTGTATATTTATAACGTCTTCTCTTATGGAGTATTTAAATTCTGATTTTTTTTGTTTTTGAAAGAAGTGAAGTGATGATGTTTGAGTTAATGTTGGGAACAAGCTAGTACTCCGTATATAAAATATTCTTAAATTGTGAAACTTTATTTTATGATTTAGTTAGTGCACGTTTGCTTCGGCTTATTTTGGATGACTTATGGCTTTTAACTTTAGTTAAGTTAAAATTGGAGTGTTTGTTTTCACTTATAAGTCATAAGATAATAAGTAAGGTACAACTTAGTTATAGCACGAATAAGCAAAAGCCAAAAAGTCGTAAAAATATTGCTTTTCATCACTTATTTATCAATAGGTCTCGAGTTCAAATACTACTATCTACACCTTTGTTTATTTTCTTCTTTTCTTGCATACTTCTTCAATCAATTCAATTCTTTAACTTTTTTTATTTTCTTATTATCATTTAATATTACAAAAACAAGTTATTTATTTTTGGGCTCATTTTTATTTTATATTTTTTACTATTATCAACATAATAAATTAACAAAAGGGAAAAAATATACAATACATAAATAAAAATTAATTTGTGAATACAAATTGTATCATTTATTATATTTCAATAAATTAAATTTTCGTATTTGCTTAATATTTAATTTCAATATATAAATGTAAATTTATAATTATTATGATTTTGAATTATTTCTTTTAGATTTAGCTCAAACATTCATATTTATTTATTTGCAAATAATATTTTTTTTCTTGAAAAAAAATCAAAACGAGTATTATATATTAATCCATCAATTATCAATCAATAAGTCATCAGTTATCGGCTGCAACAAACGAGTTATCAATCAATCAACTATAAGTCATTAAGTAACCAGTCATCGGTTATCAGCTATTCAAATGCAAAATAAATTATTACTGAAATTACTGAAACCACCTAGTTTTTTTCTTTCTTTTTTTTTTTTTTAACTACAGTGTTTTGCCAATTTTCCACTTTTTCATTGTTTTCTCGTATCTCATCGGCGTGCCCCAAATCATTTTGGGATTGGGCTTTGTTGTTGTCGCTGTTGATCAGATCCTAACTCTTTTGACAATGAGAAGAGTTCATTGAAAATACAGTGAACACTGTGTTTATAATCTGTGGCATCACATTCCTAAATTTTATTATAATCAACAGAACAAAGGACAAAGGAGATAAAAATTTAAGCATTCAATTACGTTTCAACATCACCCTCTTATTGTACTCCCTCCGTCCCTAAATGTTTGTCCCATTTGACTTTTCAAACATTTTAATTTAGTGATTTTGAAGCTTTAATTTTGGTTATTTTTACGAACGCTTTGAAAATTATTGATAATATAGACCGCCGTTATGTAATACTCCGTCCCTAAATGTTACAAGTTTTGAAAATTTAGTGATTTTGAAGCTTTAATTTTGGAAATGAGACTAACTTTTTGGGACAAAGGAAAAGGGAAAATGGGACAAACATTTAGGGACGGAGGGAGTATCATTTAGATAAATAAACTAAAAACAACATACTTTACGTGAACAGATGACAAATGCTTACAATGACATATACACTAATCTTCTGCTGCCAAGGCTGCCCTAGAGTGGATGTAGTAGTACCTGAAGTCCATGTTGTGGGCGAATAGTAACAACTGCAATTGGTGAGTGAATATAAGTAGGGGATAAGGTAAACGAGTAACGTTGTAGAATCATTGAAAGAGCTATCTTTGCTTCATTGATGGCAAAGTTATTCCCTACACAACTTCGAGGCCCCAAACCAAAGGGCTGAAATGCTGCAGGATTGTTGTTTGTAGCTTTAGCTATCCCTTCAGAAAATCTTTCTGGTTTGAATATATTCACGTCCTCTCCCCATATCTGAGGGTCATGATGAATTGCTAAAGTCGGGATACCTATAACCATGTTGTCCGAAAGACTGAACTTCCCCAATCTGACGTTCCCCTCAACTTTTCTGATGAGGTTTGCCACGGGAGAATATAACCTTAGTGTTTCATTGATGATCATGTTAATCTACACCACAAAAGAAGTGTTTTACAAACCATGAACTCTGATACCATGTTAAGTTACCAATTCCTCTAAAAGATTAAATTTAACAATGTATATCTTGCATTTTACATTAACAAGAACTCCAGTTTAGCATGACATTGTAATATATTATGCTAGGCCAAACTCTGTTTAAATCCATTGTGTACTTTCATGGGTGTTTCACTTTTACCATTATACTTTTTTTCTTTCAAAAATACCAATGGAGTATTGAAACCCCAAAATTGCGAACTGAGACAGAGATTTGGGATCAGAATGAAACATTTTCCAACATACAGTGGTATGTTTGAAAAGAAAAAAAGTATAATGATAAAAATGAAGCACCCTTAAAAGTACAATGGATGAAAAACGGAGATTAGTGTATATTGAATATTACCGTTTTCATTCTTGCAAGGCCATCTGAATTTGGTTGTTGCGTGCCAAATATGTCGATCACCTCTTGCCTTGCCTTTTCCTGCCAATCTGTATGAATTCCGAGAAGGAGAAACATCCAGGAAAGCAAGCTGGCGGTAGTTTCATGTCCAGCCAGATAAAGAGTCGTGCAGTCACCAACAACATCATCAACTGTTAGCTTGTGACCATCATCAGTTTCATGGCTAGCCTTCACAAGTAAGCTTAAATGATCATTGCCAATGCTTTCTGTTTCTGCACCAAATGCTTTATTCTCCCTTTTCTTTATCATCCCTATGATGGATTCATTCATTCCCCTTTCAAGTTCCTCTGATTCAATCTCATCGCGTGATTTAAAAATCCAACTACAAAACGGATTATTCATCATTTCCAATATGCATGATAAAGAACATCCATTAGAATAGGCAACCATAACTTGTACTCCCCCTTCCCAAAATAAATGTCGCATTTGGCTGGCCAACGTTTTTAAGGATGGTGCTTTACTATTTTCTGTATTGGTTGTACAATGATATCATTGCACCAAGTCTCTTTCAATTATAAACACGACATTTATTTTGGGACGGATGGAGTAATTAGGAATCATGGAAGCTTACCTTAAAAGTGGAACCTTAATTTTGTACATGTTTTTGAACATCAAAAGAGTCAACTTATTCAACTTCTCGAAAACTTCCTTCCCTTCTACATAACTGCTACCAAAAGCTGTTCTTGAAATAACTTCTGATGTCAATAACTTGAATTCTTCATAAACCTCAATCTCTTTTCCTTCATGCTGCTTCCACCTCTCTAGCATCATCTCAACACTTGCAATCATTGCAGGAGTCATGTTCTACACACACACACACACATCATTTCAGTTTTTGTTTATTTATCTTAATATTTCACTCATATAATGTAATCAAAATCTGATCATACTAAAATAAAAAACTTACTTTCAGACTCTCCGCGTGGAAAGCGTGATTTGCCAGTTTCCTTAGTTTTGCCCATTTTTCGCCTTCGGCTGTCACAAGACCCTCACCCAAGATCTTCTTCATAAACCCTTCTATCTCAACTTTCGGGTAAAACTTGCTTTTATTATTCATAACCTCTTTGATAGACTCTGTTTCCATTGTTACAAAATGAGCTCTTGGACCATTCCAGAACATATAACTCCTCCCTATTGATCATCATAGAGTAATCAATAATACTTTAGAAAAACAATATGAAATTTCAAAACCATAAATTAAACATGTTTCGTTTTACCATATTTGTTGATCCAGGAGTAAGTGTGAGGCTGAATTTTCTGCAAGATATCATGCGACAACCCCTCCATGGGTCTGCTCGTTGACTTCTTCTTCATCTCTATCATTTCTTTGGTATTACCGTAGAAGAATCGGTAAGAGGGGCCTTTGATTCCCTGTGATCTCATCGAATATTGCAAGTAAATCGGTTTCCAACATACTTTGTGAAGAAATTTGATGACATAAAAGAGGAGGTAGCCACCAAACAAAGAGCTTAAAAGAAAGATCATTGAACTTCCTAGAAAATCCATGTTATTTGTGTAAGTGCCTTGATTTAACTGATATGTTTTGTTTTGTGAAATTATATTTCATCTTATTTATAGATTTTTTGTGGGTTGCAGATGGTTTGGGGTAAAAGTTAGATTCTAGATGACACAAGCTATGAGTCAATGCGTGTCTCCATTGATTCAATGATGTGAGCTATGCCATTTTGATAACTACTACTTCCTTTTTCTTCGTTAAAAAGTAAAAGGCATATTTTGATATTGATAATCTTGATTGAAGTTTGACAATTTTTTTTAAGAAAATTTAATTATTTTCATGAAATTGTAAATATAGTCATTGCATTGTATTTTAAACGATGCATTAATAACAATTTTTAGAATTTTATAAGTATAATTATTTTGTTATTTTTTTACTTATAGTTTCGTCGGTAAAAAGTTAAGATATGACATTTATTGTGGAACTGATTTTTAGAGAGAGAGAGAGAGAGTGTGTGTGTGTATATGTGTGTGTGTGTGTGTGTTTTTTTTTTTTTTTTTTTTTTTGTGTATTGATATTGTCCATTTCAATAGAAAAATCAAGGGTAAGATTTTTTTTTTCCTGATAATGACTTTGTATATAATAATCATCTTATTTTAAGGTTTAAGGTTTCAATTGAATAAGGGTTTCAATTGAATAAGGTTTAAGGTGTCTATATAATAATCATTCTCCCAAATCAAGACCTTTCACGTTGTATATAATAATCATCTTATTTTTTAATAATTCAGGTGTCTATATTTGCGGTCAGAATTATATTTTACTAGTGGGTAGCTCGTGTGATGCAAAGCTGTTGCCAGATGAAGAGCTTGCAGGCGGAGAGTCTACTGGTGGCGAGCGCGACCGCGCCAAGGAGAAGAGCGACCGCGCTGCCTTGCCGCAACTGGAGCTGAATTAGTGCGCGGACGCGCAGCAAGGGAGAGCGGCCGCGCTACGTTGGATTTGCAGACGCTGAAGAATTTCCTGTTCCGTTTTATTATTTGAGACAATTGTTTTTAAGGGTATTTTCGTACTTTGTGAGTTTTAATTGCTTTAGGGTTTCTTTCATAGTATTTAAACAATGTTTAGGGATTTCATAAAGGTTAGACTTTTTGATTAATTTATGAATTGAACAAGAAAAGCTGGAAGCTTTCTTTATATCGAATCTTTGTTATTCCGTTCGGCTTTAATTCAAGGCCTCAAGGCATCATTTGGTATCAGTTGTCTGGACGATTTGATGGCCGAACGAGGGCGTGGAGTTCGTAGAGGACGAGCTGGTCGTGGTAGGGGTCGTGATGCGGCTCCTCAGGCAGACGATCAACCACACGAACGTGACCCGCGTGATATTGAATTGGACGATCTGCGAAGACAGATTCAACAACTTCAGAACTTTCAGGCGCGTGTGGAACATCCACCGATGGGTTCAGATTCGGATTTATCATCCGAGGAAACGGAGTTGCACTATGGGGTCAATCCCTTTGGCCAGGATCACAGAAATCAGAACCGGTTCGCAGCTGATCCTTCTAAGGATGTCGGTGTCAAGGTCGAGATTCCGGATTTTGAAGGTAAAGCGCACCCTGATGAATTTCTTGATTGGCTTCATACTGTTGAACGTGTTTTTGATTTCAAGAATATGTCTGATAGTTGTAAGGTGAAAGTAGTTGCTATTAAATTGAAGAAGCATGCTTCAATTTGGTGGGAACATATTAAGAAACAAAGGGCGCGGGAAGGCAAATCCAAGATTCAGTCTTGGGAGAAGATTCTGACTAAGAACTCCCCCAATCCCCACATTAGAAGCATCACAATGTACCTCAAAAACACCATCAAAATTCGGTAAAGCCAACACAGGAGCTGTCGTGACCATAGATTTCAAAAGTTGAAACGCACCATCGGCCTCCTTTGTCCACACAAAACTATTTCCCTTCAAACATTCAGTAATCGGAGAAATAATACTACTAAAGTTCCGAATAAACCGACGATAGAAAGAAGCCAACCCATGAAATCTCCGAATATCATGAACATTCGTAGGTGTTGGCCAAGTAGTGATAGCCTCCACCTTCGAAGCATCCATCTTTATACCCTCCTTAGTGACAACATAGCCCAAAAAAATGACTTCTTCAGTTAAAAAATGACATTTCTTACGATTAGCATATAACTTTTGTGCCCGCAACACATCAAAAATTTGCCTCAAGTGATCTAGATGTTGTTCCACAGACCGACTATAAACCAGAATATCATCAAAATAAACAACTACAAACGTACCGATGAATGGGCGGAAAATTTGGTTCATAAGCCGCATGAAAGTGCTCGGAGCATTGGACAACCCAAATGGCATCACCATCCACTCATACAACCCATCGCGGGTCTTAAAAGCCGTCTTCCACTCGTCACCCGGTCGAACACGAATTTGGTGATAACCACTCCGCAAATCAATCTTAGAAAACACCACTGCACCATGCAGCTGGTCAAGTAAGTCATCGATCCTCGGAATGGGAAAACGATATTTGACGGTGATCTTGTTGATTGCTCGACTATCCATGCACATACGCAACGTTCCCCCTGCTTTAGGCACCATCAATGCTGGAACCGCACATGGGCTCATACTCTCTCGAATGACGCCCTTTTCCAGCAACTCCCGAACTTGCCTTTCCAACTCCTCATGCTCCTTAGGTCTCAAACGGTAAGCGGCTTTGTTCGGAATAGACGCCCCCGGTATAAGATCAATACAATGCTGAATATCTCGCATAGGAGGCAGGCCTGGCGGAATCTCATCCGGTGTTACATCGCCATATATATCCAAAAGCGGCTGAACAGGTGCAGGTGGAACCAGCTCAGACTCATTACCCTCTAGCACTACTAGCACATAGAAGCCTTTCTCCTTCACTGCAGTAGCCACAAACGCGGAATGGTTCAGAAGTTGATGATCGACGCTAGTTGTAGCTGCACTAGATGTATCCGTCGCCTTCCTCGGATCCAAGGGACACAAAGTAATAGACAACCCGTCCACCCGGAACGTGTATGTGTTCTTGAACCCATCATGTTTAACCCTTTTGTCAAACAACCATGGGCGTCCAAGCAAAAGATGACAAGCATCCATAGGCACTACATCACACCACACTTCATCCTTGTACCGCTTGCCGATAGAAAATCCAACCAAACATCGTTTGATGACTTTCAATTCGCTGCCCTTGATCAACCATGACAACCTGTAAGGCTGTGGGTGATCCACTGTTTTTAACTGCAACTTGTCGACCATTGTAGAAGAAACCACATTCTCACAACTCCCACCATCAATAATGACTTTGCAGATTTTACCTTTAACAGTGCACCGAGTCTGAAAAATATTATGGCGAAGCCAATCATCATCGCCAGTCACAGTCGTCTGCAAGACCCTTCGAACCACCAATGCTTGACCCTGATCCGCATAAACCTCCTCTGTATCCCCATCGGATTCATCAAAAACTGGATTATCATAGATTGGTTGTTCCTCCTCCGCAAACGCAACAACATGTCGGTTTGGGCATTCCGCCTTAAGATGACCAAACCCTTGACATTTAAAACACCTAGCTGGTTGTCTAGCCCGTGTGTTTTCCGGAACAAACTCAGGCACTACTAGAAACAGGGTCATTACCGATGGACATTTACCGACGGACGTAGTCCGTCGGTAATACCGACGGAAAATTTTTATTTACCGACGGAAATTTATTTTAATTTACCGGGAATTTATTTTTTTAAAATTTCGTTTTGTCCGTCGGTAATTGGTGTAATCCGTCGGTATTACCGTCGATATTTTCGGCGGAGATGGTCCGTCGGTATTACCGTCGGACTCCGTCCGTCGGTAACAAAGCCATATATATATGCACGAATACTCCCCATTTTTAATTATGCTTCATTTTTATTACGTTTTATTACGCCTCTTCGTTCCTTCCTCAGTGTTCGCGAACCCTATTGCCAACGCCAAGCCGTCGCCGCCGACCTCGCCGTCGCCGGTAAGTCCTCTTTCTCTCTCTCAATCGCTTTCTCTCTCTTACTCTATTTCTCTCTCTCACTTTCTCTCTCTCTCATCAGTAATTCGCCAAGAACACGCCGTCGTTGCCGTCTCTTTCCATCGCCGTTTGCCGTCGCCGGTCGCCGGTACGTTCTCTCTCTCTCTATCTCTCGCTTTCTCTCTCTCAATCGTTCTCTCTCTCACTTGATTTCTCTCTCTCACTCACTTTCTCTCTCACTCATCAGTCACGTCTCAGAAGGCCGTTCCTCCTCGCCCTCGCTCGCCGTTCATCACCGTCACTCTCAGGTTTTGATTTGGTTTTGAATTGTTACTTGTTAATTTTTCGATAAATATAAAATATTTATCGTTAGTTAGTGAATATATTCATTATCCTAAAACAAATACGATATTGTTTATTGTGTGTTTGTGTATGTGCAATTAGAAATGTAGGGTTTGAGGTATTAAAAATGTATGTTTGTGTTATCAATGTGTCTTATGTGCGAGGGGCCTACGGATTAAACAAATGTTGAAATTGCACAAGGAGTTGGTTTTTATATGAACTTGTTGTTTGTTTATAGATATTAGGGATAATGGAATGGGAAATTATTTGAATAAGAGGCTCAGGAGCTTTGGTTATCCCTTATTTGAACTAATCTTATCACTCTGATTATTGATTGGTATTTGTGTGAATTTTCAAATATTTGAATGTTTGATGCTTGATTGGTCCTCCGATTTAGGTTGTTTGCATTTTCTAACTAGTTTATCAAGCTGGGTTTTGGAAGTGGCTCTTCATTATACCTAATTGGTAGTTAATTAGGCTTTAAATAGATTGAGGTACAACTCTATTTAAAATATAAATAAGATGGGAGCCTTTTTCACCCACAGCTATCAAAATTCGTCTTCTTTGATCAAGGAAGACAGAGCAAACAAGTTCATTACCGTTTGAGCAAAGAATTTTCTGTTTAATAAGAGTTTTTTCAGTTTCACTGTCCTCTTTCTCTCTAAGGATCTCAAACATCACTTGAGATCCTTAGAGAGGAGGAACGATGGCTGAAAAAATCTTATTAAACAAAAAATCCTTTGCTCAAACGGCAATGAACTTGTTTGCTCTGTCTTTCTTGGTCTAAGATGAGATTGGGTTTTGATAGTTGTGGATGAGAACGACTCTTATCTTGTTTATAAATGTTAATTTAATTCATCAAATTTTACAATAAAGAATTAATATTTCAAATTATTCACAATATTAATAATTTAAAAAATATGATAGATGTGTGTGTTAATTCATTATTGTAAAATTATGCATTTTACGGTAATGAATAAAAATTAATGTTACGACGTGACGTTGTGACGGTTGAAACACAAAAGCTTAGAAACCCGTTTAAGAATCTTTAACTTATCATGTTGAGGTCAACATGTAGTCATCGATTCTTAAATTGTCCGTGTGGACAGTCTTGAAATGCACGATTATATGATTTGTAAATATCATCATTGTCTATTAAAATTGCTTGAATAGTCGATAGTTGAGATATTTCGGTTGCATTAATCCTATTGTTCTCTGAGTGTATACTAGACATATATGGTTGATTACACACCGTCGATTCTAATCGATAGTGTTAGATTGCCCTAGTCTACGTCGTGCACTTGGAGACCATGGGGTTATCTTTGCCGAAATTTCTTGATTTTCGATTATAAAGCAAGTAGACAAGTGATATTTGCAATTCATACGTGTATTTCGGGATGGGATAGAAGCCAACCCAATTCTAAACCTAATGGACATGAATTGTCCTTTCATCATAGGGAATGATATACTTTACAACAAAGAATTAAATATTAATATTTAAAATTATTCAAAGTATTAATAATTAAAAAAATGTGATAGATGTGTGCGATAGAAGCCAACCCCAATTCTAAACCTAAAGAAACATGTCTTGTTGCCTTTAAGTTTGTAATCCAAATTTAGGGAATTGTAATGCGTTAATTACATCTAAACTGTTAATACATTATGAAATGCAGGAGTTAATTATGTCTGGAGAAGATCGTAGTTGGATGGATAATCGTAGTAATCCCGGTAGAAGGGGTGTCAGACCTCAATTCTTAGAGGGTTTAGAACATTTCGTGGAGTTTGCTAGAGCGCATCCCCAGTGCATGCGTGGTGATAAGATTAGGTGTCCTTGTAAAAAGTGTAAGAATAGAAAATATCTGAGTGTTGGATGGGTAAAGAAACATGTTTTAGAGGCAGGGTTTGTTGATGGTTACAAGGTATGGGTAGCGCACGGGGAGCGTTATGTGGTTGAAACAAGTGTTCACAATCATCCTACTATATCAAGTGGTCCGCCAAGGGAACCTGAACATTTGATTGATGAAGAGGAGCCGTCTGTCGGTTTGGATGATATGGTTCGAAATGCGACTGGCCCAGAGTTTGATTGGAACCCTAATCCAACAGAGGCACCAAATCCCGTTGCAAAGAAGTTTATGGATTTAATGGACTCTACAAATGAGAAAATTCATCCTGGTGCAAAGGCTACAGTGTTAGAGCAAGTGACTGAGCTTCTAACTATCAAGGCTGATACAAATATGAGCCAGCATACTTACGATCGTATAATGTCATGGGGACAACGGATGCTACCTGAAGAAAATAATATGGTTCACAATTTTTATGAGACGAAAAAGTTGGTGGGGCAGATCGGTCTTGGGTATGTTAAAATTGATGCTTGCAAGAATCAGTGCATGCTTTTTTATAAAGAAAATGAGGGCCTCGATTCATGTTCAATATGTGGACTTAGTAGGTATAAGCCACAACGCCGTGGTAGTGCCAAGCACAAGAAAAACGTGCCTCGGGCGCAGTTACGTTATATGCCGCTAATTCCCAGGTCGCAACGAATTTACGCATTGAAAGAAAGCTCAGAAGCCATGCGTTGGCACAAAGAGTGTCCTCGTGAAGAGGGTGTGATGACTCATCCTTCTGACGGTGAAGTTGTTGGTGTTATGCCCTAGGCCTATGATTGATAGACTTATGTGTTGACATTATTTATTATTATATGAGATGTTTATCATTTGATTATTATATATTTTGTATATTTGTTTATAATAATCTCCGTCCCT
The DNA here is from genome assembly GCA_022495995.1 of Adenophora triphylla var. japonica. Lineage (NCBI taxonomy): Eukaryota > Viridiplantae > Streptophyta > Magnoliopsida > Asterales > Campanulaceae > Adenophora > Adenophora triphylla. The sequence continues at coordinate 125,097 of JAFEMH010005163.1, read as the reverse complement.
AATTATTAAGAGAATAATTAGTATAATTGTCAATGGATAATCATGTGATGATTATATGCATAGAGATGCACATTGAAATTATGGGTACTTGTTAGAGAACAAGTGACTGGACATGACCCGCATGAGATTTATGTCATGGTCAAATGTCATAATTAAATCTCATACGGTTACTTCATTTAGTCCCTAGACCTGAGATTATCATGACCTTACATATGATGAAAGTCATGTTTGATTTTAGTCAAACGATATCTTAACACGATATCTATAAAGACTATCTTTGGCATGATCGGATTCATGATGGGAAGGATGATAAGTCAAGAAGGAATTTGTCCCTCGGAAGAGAGATGTTTTGCTTGGGCCCCTCGATGAGTGATAATGATGAAAGTGTATGGTCGTACCCCAATATGATTGGAATTATCATTATACTCAAGAATCGAGAAAGCATTGAACAATAACAAGTTGACGAGGACCATGACTTGTGTTCAATATAACATCGTGAGACAAAGGGAGAAATGGAAGTACACCAATGGAAATGTGAACTCTTACGTTATATTATTTGGGTAGACATAATGGCTTGCTAGAGTCCGCTTATGTCTTATGAGGTTCGATATGATCGAACTCATTGCCAACATAATGTAATCATATTCGGTCACACACAACTAGAATGAATTGGTTAAACCAGAGGAAGAATGATTGAGAGTCTCTGTATCTCTGGCTACATATGTCACGCGACATACTAAGCCATTGGCTTTATATACCGCGCGACATATTAAGCCCGTACGCGGTTTTGACAGCCTGTTCTCCTAATACAATTAGGAGACGTATTCATGCTATTGTAGTATAAATATGAGAGGTCTGTCAGACCTAATTCTCTAGCCGAAATTTTCAAGCAAAATTCACAACAAAATACTCTCAATATTCTTCAAGGTTTAGATCTAGCAATCACCAGGAAATAGTTCTTGAATTCATTCAAAGGTGTGGATACCGAAAGAGGGTCTTCGCTCGTTCATCGATCAAGGCCTAGAGTTCAATCAAGTTGAAGAACGAAGTTTGTGATTCGATATCACATAATCAAATCGTTCGATAGCTCAAGAACGGAAAGCGTTCGAGGTTGGTATAATTCTATCTCATAGGAATTTAAATTAATTGTATAGAACGGATCCTAGGGCTTCTTGGGTTTTATGTTTTTAATGCTTAATTCCGCTGCGCATGGACCCGTAAAACCCAACAGTGGTATCAGAGCCCCGTTCGTATGATTAAGTTTGAATTAACATGCTAGATTTAAGATATAAATTGTTTATATGCTTATTGCATGTTTTGTATGCGATAGAATTTTTAATTGTTTATGTGAAACAATGTGAAAATCGTTTTCGAATTATGCTGAATTAAATCTGTAAAAGGGTTGTTTTATGTGATTTAATTGGTTGCGATCTGAATTGGTTTGAATCTGGAAATCTGTAATCACAGCTGCTTAGGTCGCACGACATAGCGAGCCTCATAAGGAAATCTGGTAATCTGGCTAGTTATGTCACGCGACAAACTTAGCCTCTGGCTGATGTTGTCACGCGACATAATAAGCCAATTATGGGCAGAATCAGTTTATTCAATTTTTCTGCTATTTTGTGATTGTGTTTACAATCTGATATGTTCATATGAAAATCTGGATGTTATAAAATTGAGTTTATAAGGCCATGCTAGATTGATTCATTGATATGCATGATTAATTGATTAAAATGTGATTTTAATAATTATTGCGATGCATGTTTTATTTGTTCTTACATGCTAAGAATTTTTTAATTAGATGTTTAGTTGAAACATGATATTTAGTTTCCTAATATGTTTAGATTTAGACATTGTAAATTTTGGATCTTTTGATTGTTTATGGAAACAAGTCATAAATACGCGAAATTTAGAAGGAAACTGATTGTTTATAAAAGGAAGTGATTATGTTGCTAAATCAGAGTTGATTTCTGATTTTGCATGTCTAGGAGAGTTCTGTCTAAGGAAGAGTTGGTACTTAAGAAGTCCTTGTGGCTCACCTATCTTCCTGGGAACTTACCTGGTGCATGATTTTGACTATCTTTCTGATATGCTTATAATCTATCTTTAAAGAACCTTCATTTAACTTTTAAGTTCTTTATGCCAATTCATGATTAAAAACACTTGAGACCATTCGGATAGTTTTGGGTGGGCTTGCCATAGCAAGGTGCTTTGATTCTATTCGAATGCGAGCAAGATGAGGAAATGGTGGTTCCTATACGTTTTAAAGTGAATGAACTTAATTGGGTTATCAAAATGGTTTTGGACCCAAGGCATAAGATGAGATTAAAATATGCCTAGACATATGATGTCTTGAATGAATCTCATAAAAGATCTAAGAGTCATATATGTGATATGATTGATGTTTTCTACCTAATTAATTTAATTTTGAGCGGTTTGCCATAGCAAACTTGAAATTGAATTAAAGTTGGATCTTAGCCCATTAAATGTATATTATGCTCATTTGCATTTGAAGGTGTATAATTTAGTGGGAGCATTTAATTAAATGCATTATACTTCTCATATAATATGTTTACTTATATGTGTTCATATTTTATGTATATCTTTTTGTAGAATAAATGGCATCAAACAATAATCACTTTTCACTGCGATCTGTCCTTGAGAAGGAAAAGTTGGAAGAGAATGGTACAAAATATATGGATTGGATCCGTAGTTTGAGAATTGTTCTCAAACAAGAGGAGAAACTGTATGTTCTCGATGAACCTATTCCACCTGAACCTGCTTTGCCAATCTTTGCTAGGGCTATAAAGGGAACAATATCCGAAGCACAAGCGTGACTTTACGAGATGTTGGTTGCCTTATGCTCTACGCCATGTGCAAGAACCTTCGAAGGATCTTGAGCACTTGGGGACGATCGACTTAAACAATCGGCCGATGGAAATGTTCCAAGTTCAAGCTAGGCAAGAAAGGTACAACACAGATTCTTTGTCTTGACCTCATGCAAGATGAGTGAAGGACAAGCCGTTGGTCCCCATGCTCTCAAGTTGAAGCGGCCACATTGAGCATCTTGAAAGGCTCGGTTTTCCAATTAGCCAAGAGTTGGCTACCGACATAATATTGAATTCATTACCTAAAAGTTTTAGTCATTTCATAATGCACTATAACATGGGTGGAATGAATAAAAACCTTTCCGAGTTAGTTCAAATGTTGAACACTGCGGAAACCAATATTGTCGAGAAGAAAACCGACCAAGTGCTAATGGTTAACAAGGGGAAGAGTTTCAAGGGTAAAGGAAAGGCAAAGGTTGCTAATCCTAAGGCAAAAGTTGCCAAACCCAAAGAGGCTTCCAAGCCTAAAGAGGCTAAGCCCAAGTCCCAAGAGGACGCAATCTGCTTCCATTGCAATGAGATTGGACATTGGAGGAGAAACTGCGCAAAATACAAGGAAGCACTGAAGAAGAGCAAAGGAGTTGCTTCGACTTCAGGTATCTTTGTTATAGATATATTCCTATCTACTTCTAGTTCTTGGGTATTGGATACCGGATGTGGAACTCACATTTGTTTAAATACTTTACCTAGTGGACTAATACTTGTTTTGAACAATTGTTATTACGTTCCAGCTTTAAGTAGGAATATTATTTCGATTTCATGTTTGGATAATGAAGGTTTTAATTTTCTTATATGTGATAAGAAATTTTCCATTTACAAGAGTGATATGCATTATTGTACTGCTGTTTCATTCAATGGCCTTTATATTCTTGATGTTGAAAATCGCGATAATGATGTCTATAACATTAACAAGAGATCTAAACCCAATGATGTAAACCACACTTACTTATGGCATTGTCGTCTTGGCCACATAAACGAAAAACGCATTTCTAAACTCCACAAAGATGGATTTTTGGACTCACATGATTATGAATCATATGAGACATGCGAATCTTGTTTACTTGGCAAGATGACCAAGGACCCATTTACCAAAACCGGTGAAAGGGCGGGGGACTTATTAGGACTCATACATACCGATGTTTGTAGGCCTATGAGTAGCGATGCTAGGGGAGGATTTCGGTACTTCATAACATTCAGATTTGGATATGTTTATCTAATGAAACATAAAAGTGAATCGTTTGAGATATTTCGAATATTTCAAAATGAGGTGCAAAATCAACTTGGCAAAACTATTAAGGTACTTCGATCCGATCGAGGTGGTGAATATTTGAGCCAAGAATTTGACAGTCATCTTAAGAGTTGTGGAATCGTTTCAGAACTCTCTCCACCCGGAACACCACAATGGAATGGTGTGTCTGAAAGGAGGAATAGAACTTTGTTGGACATGGTTCGTTCTATGATGAGTCAAGTTGAGCTTCCTTTATCCTTTTGGGGACATGCACTAGAAACTGCTGCTTTCACTATAAACAGAGTTCCTACCAAATCGGTTCAAAATACCCCATATGAGATGTGGCATGGAAGAAAACCTAGTTTGTCTTTCATGAAGATTTGGGGTTGCGATGCATATGTCAAGAAGTTAACTTCTGACAAGCTAGCACCTAAATCTGATAAATGTGTTTTCGTGGGATATCCTAAGGAAACCAAAGGATACTATTTCTACAACCGAAACGTTGAACAAAGTGTTTGTTGCTCGAAATGGTACTTTCTTAGAAAAGGAGTTTCTTCGCAAAGGAACCAGTGGGAGTAAAATAGATCTCGAAGAAATTCGAGAACCCGAAAACAACATTGAACCAATGGTAGAAACTGAACCAAGTTCACAAACCGTTGTGGAACCAGTTCAAGATGCACAAGTTCTTCGACGAAGTGGTAGGTCACGATCCGAACCCAAGAGATATGGATTTCTCGTTACGGAAAGTGATGAAGTGGAGTTAATCGAAAACGATGAACCCACTTGCTATCAAGAAGCGATGTTCGCTCCTGATTCGGAAAAATGGCAAGAGGCCATGAAATCTGAATTACAATCCATGGCTGATAATCAAGTTTGGAACTTGATTGATCCACCCGAAGGTGTAAAAACTATAGGGTGCAAATGGGTCTTCAAGAAGAAGACCGACATGGATGGGAAGGTGCACACCTATAAGGCTAGGCTAGTAGCTAAGGGATATAGGCAGATTCATGGCATAGACTATGATGAAACCTTCTCACCTGTAGCTATGCTTAAGTCTATTAGAATTTTACTTGCCATAGCCGCATATTATGACTATGAGATATGGCAAATGGATGTCAAAACAACTTTCCTTAATGGGAAGTTACTTGAGGATGTATACATGATACAACCTGAAGGTTTTGTCAGTCCAGAAAATTCTAACAAGGTGTGTAAGTTGCAGAAATCCATTTATGGATTGAAGCAAGCTTCTAGGAGTTGGAATCTACGTTTTGATGAAGCAATCAAGGAATTTGGCTTTATCAAAAACGAAGATGAACCATGTGTATACAAGAAAATTAGTGGGAGCGTAGCACTATTTTTAGTGTTGTATGTCGACGATATCTTACTCATTGGAAATGACGTTTCTGCACTTGATCGTTAAGTCTTGGTTAGGAAAGTGTTTTTCAATGAAAGATATGGGCGAAGCTGCATATATCCTTGGTATCAAGATCTATAGAGATAGATCCAAGAGGATGATTGGTTTAAGTCAAAGTACTTACATTGACAAAGTCCTTAGAAGATTCCAAATGGAAAATTCTAAAAGAGGAAACTTGCCAATGTTGCATGGTATATCTCTTAGAAAGAATCAAAGTCCTAAGACTAACGATGAGCGAGAGAGAATGAATGGTATTCCATATGCTTCGGCAATTGGGTCTATCATGTATGTTATGTTATGTACTAGACCCGATGTCTCGTGTGCTATAAGTATGACGAGTAGGTACCAATCGGATCCCGGCGAACCACATTGGATAGCAGTCAAGAATATCCTCAAGTACTTACGAAGAACTAAGGATGTATTCTTGGTCTTTAGAGGAATGGAAGAAGATCTTGTAGTCAAAGGCTACACAGATGCTAGCTTCCAAACCGACAAAGATGATTTCAGATCGCAGTCTGGATTTTTGTTTACGCTTAATGGAGGCACTGTGAGTTGGAAAAGTTACAAGCAAAGTACCGTCGCTGATTCTACAACCGAAGCTGAGTACATAGCGGCATCCGATGCAGCTAAGGAAGCAGTTTTGATCAAGAAGTTCATTAGTGATTTGGAAGTCGTTCCAAGCATCAGAGATCCTATTGAACTTTACTGTGATAACAATGGTGCCATTGCACAAGAAAAGGAACCAAGGTCACACCAGAGATCCAAACACATACTTCGACGTTTCCACATTATCCGTGAGATATGTGAAATGGAAGACGTTAAGATATGCAGAGTAGACACTGATGACAACGTGGCGGACCCATTAACTAAGGCTCTCCCGCAAGCTAAACATGATGGTCATGTTAGGTCCATGGGTATTCGATACATGGTAGATTGGGCCTAGTGCAAGTGGGAGACTGTTGGTGTTATGCCCTAGGCCTATGATTGATAGACTTATGTGTTGACATTATTTATTATTATATGAGATGTTTATCATTTGATTATTATATGTTTTGTATATTTGTTTATAATAATCTCCGTCCCTAATTATTAAGAGAATAATTAGTATAATTGTCAATGGATAATCATGTGATGATTATATGCATAGAGATGCACATTGAAATTATGGGTACTTGTTAGAGAACAAGTAACTGGACATGACCCGCATGAGATTTATGTCATGGTCAAATGTCATAATTAAATCTCATACGGTTACTTCATTTAGTCCACTAGACTGAGATTATCATGACCTTACATATGATGAAAGTCATGTTTGATTTTAGTCAAACGATATCTTAACACGATATCTATAAAGACTATCTTTGGCATGATCGGATTCATGATGGGAAGGATGATAAGTCAAGAAGGAATTTGTCCCTCGAAAGAGAGATGTTTTGCTTGGGCCCCTCGATGAGTGATAATGATGAAAGTGTATGGTCGTACCCCAATATGATTGGAATTATCATTATACTCAAGAATCGAGAAAGCATTGAACAATAACAAGTTGACGAGGACCATGACTTGTGTTCAATATAACATCGTGAGACAAAGGGAGAAATGGAAGTACACCAATGGAAACGTGAACTCTTACGTTATATTATTTGGGTAGACATAATGGCTTGCTAGAGTTCGCTTATGTCTTATGAGGTTCGATATGATCGAACTCATTGCCAACATAATGTAATCCTATTGGGTCACACACAAATAGAATGAATTGGTTAAACCAGAGGAAGAATGATTGAGAGTCTCTGTATCTCTGGCTACATATGTCACGCGACATACTAAGCCATTGGCTTTATATACCGCGCGACATATTAAGCCCGTACGCGGTTTTGACAGCCTGTTCTCCTAATACAATTAGGAGACGTATTCATGCTATTGTAGTATAAATATGAGAGGTCTGTCAGACCTAATTCTCTAGCCGATATTTTCAAGCAAAATTCACAACAAAATACTCTCAATATTCTTCAAGGTTTAGATCTAGCAATCACCAAGAAATAGTTCTTGAATTCATTCAAAGGTGTGGATACCGAAAGAGGGTCTTCGCTCGTTCATCGATCAAGGCCTAGAGTTCAATCAAGTTGAAGAACGAAGTTTGTGATTCGATATCACATAATCAAATCGTTCGATAGCTCAAGAACGGAAAGCGTTCGAGGTTGGTATAATTCTATCTCATAGGAATTTAAATTAATTGTATAGAACGGATCCTAGGGCTTCTTGGGTTTTATGTTTTTAATGCTTAATTCCGCTGCGCATGGACCCGTAAAACCCAACAGAAGCATGGAAACATTTTGATGCCACTTACCCTGATTTTGCTGCGGATCCTAGAAAAATAAGGCTGGGGATATGTACAGATGGGTTTTCTCCATTTGAACCAGGGGCAAAATCTTATTCATGTTGGCCTGTTATAGTCACAGTGTATAATCTTCCCCCGTGGTTATGTATGACTGATCCTTATATGTATTTGAGTTTGTTCATTCCCGGGCCTTCGAATCCAGGCAAAAACATTGATGTGTATCTTCGACCTCGATGGATGAACTCAAGCAGTTTGTGGAATGATGGTGTCCGGACATGGGATGCTTTCAAGTTGCAAAATTTTAACATGAGGGCTGCAAAGCCATTGATGTGGACAATTAATGACTTTCCCGCTTATGGTATGATGTCGGGATGGAGCACACATGGGAGATTGGCATGTCCGTATTGTATGGAAAATACGAGATGCATTCACACTTCGACATTACAAGAAGCGGTGTTGGTTTGATTGCCACGAGACGGTTTCTTCCTAGTGACCATCCATTTCGTAAACAGAGGAATGCTTTCAACAAAAATAGAGTTGAGCATCGGGGCCCCCTCCTCATCCGAGTGGCGAGGATATTTTTGAGCGAGTGTCCGAGGTGTCGATGTCGGGTGGGAAAAGATGTTTTCAAAAGGATAGACCGGTCGGATTTGGTAAAGACCACAACTTGGATTAAAAAGAGTATATTTTGGGAGTTACCTTATTGGAAGACGAACTTGATAAGACATAACCTTGATGTGATGCATATTGAAAAAATGTGTTTGACAATATTTTCAATACGGTGATGGGTTTTAAGGCCTTAACGAAGGACACGAGACAAGGGTCGGCTAGACCTTGAAGCGATTTGCAATCGTAAAGATCTCAACATTACTAAAGTTAATGGAAAAGATTTTAAACATTGCTCCCTTTATTACGTCGAGGAGAGGATAAGCAACGTGTTACTGCGGTGGTTGAAAGATTTGAAACTACGATGGGTATGCATCTAATATTGGCAAGCGTGTGTGAATGTGGAAGAAGGGACGGTACATGGGTTGAAAAGTCATGATTGTCACGTATTATTGGATAGGTTGCTACCCATTGCATTTAGAGACATTCTCTCTAATGAAATATGGGTTACCCTAACAGAATTGAGTGAATTCTTGAGCATTGACTTCAAAGCACTCTTCGTGTTGAGGATATGAAAAGACTCGAAGAGAGCATTGTGGTGACAATATGCAAGCTTGAAAAGATATTTCCGCCATCTTTCTTTGATTCAATGGAGCATTTACCAATTCACCTAGCTTATGAAGCTAGAGTTGGAGGACTGTTTCAGTATAGATGGATGTATCCATTTGAACAATTTTTGGGGAGTTTGAAAAAGAAAATGAGCAATAGAGCAAAAGTTGAGGCATCTATGTCTGAATCAGTGATTGTCGATGAAATTGTGTCGTTTGTTTCAACATATTTTCACCCAAACATTGAGACAAGGTTCAATAAAGTGGGACGCAATTATGATGGGGGAGTCACTGATCCTGATGGAAAAATTTCAGTTTTTTCTTCTCCTGGTCGATTCCTTGGCAATAGAAAGTGCACGCGCATGCTAAGCATAAAAGAATTAGAAGCGGCTAAACTCTATATTCTCCTTAACTGTGCTGAGGTCGAGGACTACTTGAAGTAAGCATTCTTCATTTGTTATTAAGTAATGTTAATCCTAATAACTTTAATACGAACTGTTGTGGGCATTTTTTGACATGACGACATCTTCAGTTGATCCTGCATAACGAGATGTCATTACACTGTAAGTATTGTTTTAAATATTTACTTGTCCAATATTTCCTAATATTATTATTCTTATTTTTCAGTAATTAAGAGAGGAATGCGGAAACAACCTTCAAGCACGTTCAACAGACCTTCAAACGGCTAGGGCGACTTGGTCTCACGGAGGTTGAAAAGATAAACCACAATGCCGAGATTGTAGGAACCATATTTGACTCTTTCTTAGTTACTTGTATTTAAGGGGAAATGGAGACGGAAAATGACACTCATGCTCATACGCACACACTTTACACACAAACTCTTGTAATCCTCTCCATTATCTTCCGAAGTTGTAATTGTGATCATTATAGTGGAACCTTTAAGGTTGGAGACCTAACTCCCGGGGTTTTTTCCAAAGAGGTTATCACCTCCAAGGTTTTCCTCGTTAACAAATCGCGTTGTCATTGTCTCGTTTTTCATTTTCTTGTTCCATATAATCGAATTCCATAGTTCCCTCCTTATTATTCAATCCACACACTAAACATAGTTAAGATTCTACTCTATTGTTTTTCTACCAAAACAATTTGGCACCCACCGTAGGGGCCTCGTGGTTTATCGGTTATTTGAAACATTTCCTAATCGAATTCACTATGTCTCGCACCCACCAATGTGTCCACCGCCGCAAAGGTCCCACCGTTGTTCCCACATCGGAGGTAGAACCGGCTTGTTACCACCGCCTCCTCGTACCGGATCTCGGCCCAACTCAACCTACGAAGACTCCACAAAAGGGGGCGACCTCTTCCAATGCAGATGCCGACATCAGGAGTATCCTAACCGAGGTTGAATCAAAGGTTGGACCAAAGCAAGATAACAATTCGAAGGTGTTGACCAATTCCATGATTAAGATGCGAAAGACCAACAACTCATAGCATCTCGGCTTGAAAACATATCACCACTGCGCGCAAGGGTTCTCAACTTTGACAACTCGGAGGATCTACATTTCAGAGAATGAATTCATTCCAATGGGCAATCCTCCTCCGCCGATATCTTTCATGATGTCAACATCTTTGCCGGGGACACCCCTTTGACACCATCTTCCGCAGGATTCACTCCATTCATCCCATTTATAGACAAGCCTTCTTTGTCACGACTACTACGGACAACTCTGGTTTGCTTAATAATCTTTTCAATAATAATAATTTCAATCGTATTCCTATGGTGACCCTTTTGCAGAAACCCACTAGCTAAAAAGATGCAGGGATCTCGAGAGAATTAGTAATGAACGTACCGGTGTGTGACTCCTCCAATTCAACCCGATAACGCAAAAGCTGCTACAATCGGTCTCGGTTTGTCCCAAAGCAATTGCAAATGTCGACATACCGAAGCGCTTCGGTGTACCATCTATGAAGTTGTACGACGGCACCACGGACCCAGGAGCACGTGGCACACTATCAAGAAAGATGGACATAATCCATATTCCACTTCAATTCGGGAGGCTTGCTTATGCGGGGATTTGGATCCACCTTATCTCGGACCAGCTTTCAAATGGTTGATTAGGCAACCCCTAGGTTCAATTGGTTCATACGCCCAAATTTCATCAACATGTTCTATAACCAATTCTCATGCGATCGACAATTTGAAAGGTTGACAAGTGACCTTTACAATGTAACTCAGGCGGCCTAATGAAACCCTAAAGGATTACGTCCACCGGTTCAATAAAGAGGTGCCGGAAATTCCCAATCTTGACATGTCGACTGACCACGAAGCATTCAAAATGGGGTTGAAGAAAGATTCGCAAAGATTACCAAGATTTGGTAATGACTCCTTGTAAGCGGCCGGAGGAAGTCGGGAGCGGGGCATTGAGATTCATAAGGCTCGGAGGAAGATGAGGCTGCGAAGATCAAAGTCATCATCCAAGACGTCGAAATATGACCATCCCGATAGAAAGACCGAATCGTCCCCATCGCAGAAAACAACCGTCCCAATCCTTATCCGAGAATTGACACTAGCAAAATTAATTCAATAGACGGTGAGGATGAAGATAATGATAATGTGCCTAACATTTCGATTATTGTTTTTCCGTTGATATTTCAGTGTACTTTGCGCAATGGGCAACACGGGGAGACAAAGCCGGATGGCCAAAGAAAACGGACAAAACCACAGGATGGCGTGACAAATCAAAATGGTGTGCTTACCATGAAGACTTTGGGCATGTTATCAAGACCGCATCGCATTAAGAAAGGAGATCAGTTTACTTTGCTCTCGAAAGGACATCTTAAGGAGACATTTGTTGGGATCCGTAAAGAAGAAAGCCGAAAGTACGTAAGCTCCTCATGAAGCTGAAAGACCCGGTTTCTCCCCCGGCATCAAACAAAGGTGATCAACTTCATTAGTGGAGGCTCGAAATATGTGGAACATCCTATTCTACCGCAAAACGACATGCTAAGGAGTCAAAAGATGAAAAGCCGGAGAGACGGCCCAGGATGTCGATACCTTGCCAGCACCCAATTGTCTTTGATGAAAGTGATCGTGATAACTTGCTGGAACCCCATCATGACGGTCCGGTCATTTCCTTGCAGATCGCCAATCGTACCATACGACGTATTCTCGGTAGATGGGGCAGCTCAGTCAATCTTATTATGTTGGGTACCCTTAAAGAAATGAACATCCGGAATCGGAGATTGTCAAAAAATCTTCATCTTGGTAGGCTTCAAAGTGGCGAAGTCAAAGAAACAGTGGGGAGATAAAGCTTCCAATATACTCAAAGGGCCTCAACACCGTGGAACGGTTTGTGTGTAATTGATTGCGCAACATCTTACAATGTAATTCTTGGAAGACCGTGGATTCATGGAATGAAGGCCGTACCCTCCACTTACCATCAATGTGTGAAGTTTCCAACACCTTGGGGTGTCGCTAAGATTTACAAATGATCAACGGGTGGCCAAGGAATGTTACAAAACTTCAATGAAGGCGTCTACATCTCCAAAACAAGCATAGCAATTACCGAAGAAAGTACGTGAAGTCCTGGAAGCTAGGGAGGATGATGTGAAAGAAGTATTGTTAGATCCTTCCAACCCGGACATCAAAGTACTTATTGGCACCGACATATCGTCGGATATAGAGGAGAAGCTTGTGAACCTATTAAGAAGCGTAATAAAAAGTTTCGCTTGGAAACATGATGACATGACCGGCATTAGCAAAGATGTCATCACTCACAAACTTAACATAGATCCCGGCTTCAAACCGGTGCACCGTAAACGTAGAAAGTTTGCGAAACCAAATCGGATCATCAAGGAGGAGGTAGAGCGCTTACTCAAAGCCAACATGATACGAGAGGTCGATTATCCAAGATGGTTGGCAAATGTGGTTGTGGTAGAGAAGAGAAACGGGAAATGGCGAGTTTGCGTCGACTTCACCGACTTAAATAAGGCCTCGCCCAAAAGATCCTTTCCCTTTGCCGCACATAGATTCATTAGTTGATGCCACCTCGGGTCACGAACTCCTCACATTCATGGGCCAACGCGTCCTCGGGATTTCAACAAATTCGGATGGAACCATCGACCAAGAAGACACCGCCTTCATAACCCCCTCAGGTATTTATTGTTATATTGCCATGCCTTTTGGACTAAAAAATGCAGGTGCAACGTATCAAAGGCTCGTCAACAAGATGTTTAAGGATCGATTGGGGACACAATGGAGGTATACATCGACGACATGGTTGTTAAGTCTAAGAAGGCCGAGGACCACATTAGCAATCTCTCTCAAGCCTTTGACATCTTGGATTGTTTCAATATGAAACTTAATCCGGCTAAATGCAACTTCGGAATGAAAGCCGGCAAGTTTTTGGGCTATATGGTCACTAAAAGAGGCATTGAAGCCGCCCCGTAACAAATACGCGCCATTCTCAACCCGTCATCACCTCAATCTGTCAAGGACGTCCAAAGACTAACGGGAAAAATTGCCGCACTCACTAGATTCATTTCAAAATCCTCGACCGATGCAAACCTTTCTACGACATCTTAAGAAAGAACAAAAAGTTTCAATGGGAGGACCAACATGAAAAAGCTTTTCAGAACTCAAAACTTACTTGTCGACACCTCCCTTATTGGCCAAACCTCGATAGAAGAACATCTTTACATCTACCTAGCAAGATCCGAAGGCGCCGTAAGTGCAGTCTTTGATAACGTAACGAGATGGCAATCGCAACCCATCTACTATATAAGTAAGACACTCTTAGATGCTTTGAGACCAGGTATTCTCATTTACAAAAATTAATTTTAGCTTTGATAATCGCTTTCGTTAAATTAAGGCACTATTTTGAAACACATACTATTATTGTACGCACTAACTATCCTATTAAGAATGCCATGAGAAAACCAGAGATGTCGGGTCGAATGGCGAAATGGTCTGTACGCTTAAGCACATACGACATCAAGTACGAGCCTAGAACCGCAATAAAATCTCAAGCCACAGCGAGATTTTGTGGGCGATTTCGATCCAACCCTACAACAAGAGGTGGAATTGGAAGTACATCAACTTCAAGATGATGACATTCTAAAAATTTGGACTCTCTACACGGACGGTGCTTCCAACATGAGAGGTACAGGTCTTGGAGTTGTACTAAAATCGCCACAAGGGGACATAATACCACAATCTATCGCAGCGGCTTCAAGGCTACCAACAATGAAGCGAGTACGAGGCACTTATCGCAGGTTTAACAAAGAGCCCAAGACTTAGATGTCAAGCATATCCGGGTGTTCATGGATTCATTACTAATTGTTAATCAATACAATGGGTCCTACGTCGCGAAAAATGCTAAAATGACGACATATTTGGAAATTGTAAAAATTATTTCGGCCAAATTCAAAACATTTTCCTTGGAACAAATCCCGCGAGAAGAAAATTCTCAAGGCGATGCTTTGGCAAATTTGGGTTCGGCCTTCAAAAGCTTCTCACAAACCAATATCCCAATCGTGCATGTTGACATCCCAAAGAATTGACAATCTCGAGATGTTCGTCCTAGATGTTGACATACCTTCCTCTCCCCGCATCAACCTCTTGGACGGCCCCTATTATCAAGTATCTCTTAGATGATACGATCCCGATTGAGGAGAAGAATGCGAGAGCCTTCAGGTAAGAGTATCTAAATATGTACTTATTGATAATCTCTTGTTTAGAAAATCGCCGCAGTCACTACTTAAGGTGTCTAGAAGCGATAGAGCCCATCGAGTTCTCAAGGAGCTGCATGAAGGAGATTGTGGAAATCATACCGGGGCGAAGTTTACATACTAAAGCTCTAAGGTTGGGCTATTTACCGGCCCACAATGAGAAAAGACGCCATTGACTACGCAAAGAAATGCGATTCTGTCGCCGACATGGGGACATCCCGCACTGCACCAAATTGAATTGCTACATCCTATCCCGTCACCTTGGCCGTTTATGGTTTGGGGAATGGACATTGTAGGAAAACTTCCCAGTGAGCACCGTGGGGACGAGTATTTCTTTTGGCCATGACAGACTACTTTTCTAAGTGGGTAGAGGCCGAGGCATATGTGCAAGTTCGTGATAAAGAAGTAATATCTTTTATCAAAAGGAACATATTTAGCCGATTTGGAATTCCATCGAAATAATTTGTGACAACGGCTCTCGCTCATCAAAGAAGAGGACCCAAGATTTCTTGACGGCTTGGGGTGTTAAGATGGTAACGTCTTCGCCTGTTCACCCTCAAGCCAATGGACAAAGCGAGTCTAGCAACAAAATAATAATCGGCAACTTAAAAAGAGACTAAACCGTAAAAGGACGTTGGGCGTAAGAATTACCAATGGTCCTATGGGCCGACAGACGACATCTAAGAATGCTACTCGGTCAAACCCCTATTCACTTGTATTTGGAATCGAATCCGTTATTCCAAAGAAGTCCTTGTACCTACGGCAAGATACACTTTGCCGACATCTCGAAAATAATAAAGACATCTTGATACATTCCCTGGATCTTTTGTGGACGAGCTAAGGGATATGGCCAAAGTTCGCATGGCAAAGCATATCGCAAAGGGGTAGCCCGATCATACAATAAAAACGTCGTGGTCGAAGGTTTCAAGTAGGAGACTTAGTCCTACGAAAGGCATTCCAAAATACCAAGGAGTCCAATGCAGCAAGCTCGCCCCCAAAATGGGAGGGACCCTACTTGATAGATGCACAAGCCGGAAAAGGAGCATATCGCCTTGCAACCTTGGATGGCCAAATGATACCCCGAAGTTGGAACGCCATTCATCTCAAAAGGTATTACATTTAAATATGACTTCCCATGAACTCATCTTTCCGGTGCATGAATCGTATTTTAATTCTTTTCTCCTATGTATCTTTTAATTATTTACATGATAAGATGTCTCTAACATGCTTTGTGAGAGACGTCAACCTTAGTTGGCGTCCGTTTTTAACGTGTTTCTATCTTATGAGGTATTGACACATTTACATGGGGACATATCGAAAGCATGCAAAGAACAACGATTCCTCCTCCGTTAGAGACTGGCCATCTCTTCTCAAGTAAAGGTACACAATCCCTTCTAAGGTTTAAAGAGTTAATTACCTCTTTCTAAAGAAGTTAGGTTACCACACCTTCGCCTGGAGCGCAAGTTATCTCACTAATTGAGGTGTGGGGTGGGCCTATATGGGTAAACTCATATAGCTTACCCATTCCCACTCGCTAGATGATTGATCTTAGGCATTATTCTTATGGTTATGGCATATTCGTGTCATCTAAGTATCTACGGTTTATGGCATATACGTGTCATCTAAGTATCTACGGTTTATGACATCTACATGTCATCCTAAATACCTATTATTCGACATACTATCATGTCACCATATGTGAAAAACATACGAAAAATTATCCAAAAAAGAAACAAGCCTTGACGTGCTTGAAAACCATTAAACCATAACTAAACTAAAATAACCATAATGTATCCAAACCACCAAAGTAAAAGTGCAAAAGTGTTGAACCAATCCAACACTTAAAAAAGATTGTCTTTGGCCCTTAAGGACCTATTACAAACCAAACCAAAATAAAAATTGTCTTAAGGGACTCCGCCCCAATAATCATCAACAAAATACCAAAGAACCAAATTGTTTTTACCTTCTTTTTGTTTAGGTGGCTTCGCCGCAGGTGTTGTACCGGTGTCACTTCTCCAACCGTTGGTGCATCTGGACAATTGTTTCATATGGACTTGATGACACCTCGCCCTCGTCCCCCACCTCACTGTTAACTTGGATAGATAGGCACATTCCTGTGAATATCCTGTGCACCACCCTTTCCTTCTTGGTATTCCTTCATCATTTTCACCTTGCATTGAGAAACGGTCTTCACTCAGCCGGTTTACAAGAATTCCTCACCTCTGCTATCTCCTTGTTGTGATCATCTTCACTTTTCGCCAAACTATTCAACAAGTCCTTAGCTATCTGCTCTTGTTCTCCCAAATGATTTGCTTAGTTGCTCTATTATCTTCTCACATTCCTTCACTTTATTATCGAGATACCAACTTCTCCTTCTTGACCAAAGCAATATCCGCTTTGGATTTCTTCTTCACCAATTCAACTTCTTTTGCCAACTCCTCCACGTATCCTACACCGAAAAATAACATCCCGATATTACTAAAAGTTATCACAACCTTTGAAACTATTAAATATTCAATTAATGATGTCTCACCCCGGATGCCGTGCTCATAAATCTCTTCTTGAACTCCCCGCCGACACCCATCAAAAGAGTCTCCAACCTCGATCACTTCCTCTTGGCCGCCTTTTCTTTTCCTCACCCTAGAACCAATCCCAGCCGCTTTCATCAAGAATAGGACTCTTCTTAGGAGCGGGTGGAGGTTTCTTTTCGCCTTGACAATGGGCTCGAAAGCAAGGCCTCGATATCCTCCCGCATCAAAGTCGACCCTGAAGCTATCGGTTTGGAGACTGCATGGACATAGAGATATTGTCAATAACAAATAACACATCAAATTAATGACAGTTATCAAAGGTAACAAGGGATGCCAAGCTTACCAAGAGACATTATTACAGAAGTTGAAGCCTTTATATCCTGCAGGACGATCGACGAAACTTCCAAAGCAAACCTTTGGGAGATCTCTTATCGAGAGGGAGATTGAAAAACTCTTCGATTTTTGCTAAAGTATCTTTTGCGGCGGAAATAACTCTCCCCAATCAATATCTACATGAAAGCAAAAACAATTACAATTCGGTTTGTCTCAAGAACGAGGAAATCACAAGAGTAAGAATTTAAGTACCTCCTGGTTCCATTGCTTCGACATCTCATCCTTCTCACCGATTGACGTCCTATCAACAAAGAAAAACCTATTCTTCCATCCCCTATCACTGGAGGATGTGCTTTGCTCATCAAAGGATTTCTACGACTTCTTTCTAAATAGGTACCGTTTGGAACCAAAAAGTTGAAGATCATAGGAATGGGCAATTTCAAAGGGAGCCACTAAGTCTAGTCCATTTTCTCGGTTTACTTTAAGAACAAAAGCAAATACTCGCCAAGCCATTGGCATAAGTTGAGCATAAGCCGGTTGAGTTTTTAGAAATAACTCGGTAACCAACCGTGGGAAAGGGTAGCTAAACCCTAGCAAGAAGGGATATTCGAAGAAGCAGATCCATTTGGGAGAAACATGGTCGACCTAAGTTTTATGGAAAAAGGATGAAAAATTACACCACTTGGGAAACAACATTGTTGTTTTATGGTCTCTATTTGAGAATCATTAAACAAACAAGTTTCTTAGCAGGTTTAGTGAGAAGATTTGCGCAAACAAAGTCGTCGAGATTAATCTCTACGGGACCTTGTGGGGATGACGCTTTCTTGGGTTTGGAAGCGTACATCCCGGTTTTACCCATGGTTGACAAAGCAAAAAGAGAAGAATAAACAAAGGAAGAAGGTCGGAGATGGAGTGATTTTACCTTGAAAGCGAACGGCGCCGTGGGCCAAAGGAGGTGAAAAGAAGATTTGAGAAGATAAGTTTTCTCAAGCGGTTAATAAAAAGGAAAAAAGAATCCCTTTTCAAATTTAACTCTCTCCCCAACCGTTCATTTCATCGCCACGTCTCCCAAGAACGTCCCATCAGCAGAGTAACGGTTGGGTCATTAATTCAAAAGGAAAAACATTTTGCCTCTTCGCTTGCCTACATAGTCAAATGTTTTTGGGGACAAATTGTTGTGGGCATTTTTTGACATGACGACATCTTGATTGATCCCGCATAACGAGATGTCATTACACCGTAAGTATTGTTTTAAATATTTACTTGTCCAATATTTCCTAATATTATTATTCTTATTTTTCAAGAATTAAGAGAGGAATGCGGAAACAACCTTCAAGCACGTTCAATGTACCTTCAAACGGCTAGGGCGACTTGGTCTCACGGAGGTTGAAAAGATAAACCACAATGCCGAGATTGTAGGAACCATATTTGACTCTTTCTTAGTTACTTGTATTTAAGGGGAAATGGAGACGGAAAATGACACTCATGCTCATACGCACACACTTTACACACAAACTCTTGTAATCCTCTCCATTATCTTCCGAAGTTGTAATTGTGATCATTATAGTGGAACCTTTAATGTTGGAGACCTAACTCCCGGGGTTTTTTCCAAAGAGGTTATCACCTCCAAGGTTTTCCTCGTTAA
Source organism: Adenophora triphylla var. japonica (assembly GCA_022495995.1). NCBI lineage: Eukaryota > Viridiplantae > Streptophyta > Magnoliopsida > Asterales > Campanulaceae > Adenophora > Adenophora triphylla. The sequence goes on along the minus strand of JAFEMH010005163.1, from coordinate 105,821 downwards.
CAAATCGCGTTGTCATTGTCTCGTTTTTCATTTTCTTGTTCCATATAATCGAATTCCATAGTTCCCTCCTTATTATTCAATCCACACACTAAACATAGTTAAGATTCTACTCTATTGTTTTTTCTACCAAAACACGAACTAAGCAACTTTATGTTCTCCTTGAATGCAGTATGTTCGAAGAACAGGCTGGAGACATTGCGCCTGAATTGATTTCAATAAGGACAGACAACGAATTTCCCTCCTGGTTTAATAATTATGTAAATGCCAATTCATTAATTCAATGTTTTTAATAGAATTTGAAGTATGAGTTTTTTACTATCGATGTGTTTTTATTTAGATTTTGAACAACCTTGGAGATGCAAAAGCTGCGAGATTACAAGCATTAGCACACGGTCCGTCCTTAAGAGTGAATGTATATAAGGGATATTTTGTCAATGGCTACGTATTCCACACCGAAGAATATGGCCAAACGAAATCAACTTGGAATAGCGGGGTCAATCTCAAGGGAAATCTCGATTATTATGGCGTATTGAAAGAAGTTATTGAATTGGAGTACTTGCTTGGAAATTATGGAATTCTTTTCAATTGTGAGTGGCGGGACGCTGAGCGAGGCATTACAAAACATGGCACTTTTGATCTCGTTGACTTTAAGCATTCTTCTAGGCATAATGGTGATGATGTGTTCATTCTTGCATCTCAAGCACAACAGGTGTATATGACCCCCTACCCCCGTTGACGAAGAGAGTCTAGCGGATGGTGGGCCGTATGGAAAACCAAAGCAAGAAGCACTTTTGATATACCATTGCGTGCAAAAATGTCTACTTCAAATATTGATTCATCATTAAATGATTGTTATCAGGAAGAGGAAATGCCTATACCTCCGATTATTTCCTTGAATGATAATGTCGAGGATGAAGCATTAATGGCCGAAAACACCCGTCCACTAGGGGAGGAAGTCACTTTCAATGAAATCGATGATGACAATGTGGAGGATGAGGAAGGAGAAGGGTATATATCTGGGTCCGATGATGAAGATGGGGAAGAAGACGACGACGAGGAAACTAGTGAAGAAGAAATTGAATTTTGTAGTGATAGTGATCAAGATTGTAGTGAATGAATCAGTTAAGTTTTAATTCAGATAATGTTTTGTATATAATGTTTACATTTTATATCACTTATCACTGTAATATTATATCTATCTCATGATTTTCAATTTTACTTGGTTACTCTTTACATGCTATGTAATATTACATCTATCTCATGATTTGGACAATAAATGATTCCTACTATTTAAATGCAAATTGCAAACATCTTACTCCATAATTTACTTGGACATGTAGTCATTAATTTGAATGTCATCGTGTGAAAAGGTTGTTGGAAAAAAATAAATAAATAAGTAAAAAATAATAATAATAATAATAATAATAATAATAATAATAATAATAATAAATAATAATAATAATAATAATAATAATAATAATAATAATAAATATAATAATAAAAAATAAAAAATAAAATAAAAATAAAAATATACATATATGTATATATATAAATATCATTATTGTCTATTAAAATTGCTTGAATAGTCGATAGTTGAAATATTTCGGTTGCATTAATCCTATTGTTCTCTGAGTGTATACTAGACATGGTTGATTACACCTTTGTCGATTCTAATCGATAGTGTTTGATTGACCTAGTCTACGTCGTGCACTTGGAGACCATGGGGTTATCTTTGCCAAAATTTCTTGATTTTCGATTATAAAGCAAGTAGACAAAGTGATATTTGCAATTCATACGTGTATTTCGGGATGGGATAGAAGCCAACCCCACTACTATCACGTACAACCACTACCATGGGGTTATGCTGGAGTGGAAAATCTCAAGTTTTTTGCACAAGCATTAGGCCCAAAGATTGAAACTTTGAAAGTAGATTTACCAATTATAATAGTAAATCTACTTTCAAAGTTTCAATCTGGGGCCAAATGCTTGTGCAAAAGACTTGATATTTTCCACTCCAGCTCATTATAAATGTAAACCCTCTCTCTCTACCCCTCTCTATTTTGTTAATTTTGTGGTGGTGGTGGTAGTGGTGGTGGTGGTAGTGGTGGTATACATAGTAGTATTAGTAATAGTAGTGGTAGTAGTGGTGGTAGTAGCGGTAGTAGTGGTAATAGTGGTGGTGGTAGTACGTAGTGGTGGTGGTAGTAGTAGTGATGGTGGTAGTGGGACTCTTTTCACATAGTGTATATTGGCTGCAAACATCTTACTCCATAATTTGCTTGGACATGTAGTCATTATTTTGAATGCTTCCTACTATTTAAATTTTGTTCTACTTGATAATATTTTCTGTCTACATATATAATATACTAGTTTAGATATGTCGGGTCGAGGTGGCAATCGTTCAAAGAGAGGGAAGGTTGCGGGTTTTGTCCATCGTCTTGTTTCACCAAGGACGGGAGGGAGGGATCTACTTGGTTCGGGACGTAGTGAACCATCCGGACGGGTTAATTTGGACGCAATTATTAATGAGGAAGGAAAAAATGGAAATATCTATCTCTCCCAATTGGCCGCAAGTATTATTATTTAATTGTAAATGTCATATATATAATGTTTACATTTTATTATTGTCTTTTTATTTGTATATATATTGATATATTGTTTTTTAATTAATATCTTGATAGGTTTATACATGCATGGTGGTGGTAGCGGTAGCAGCAGTGCCAGCGCTCGTGGTTGTTAAACATGAATTTTCATTGACATGTAAATAAACAAACAAACAAACATATGTAGTTTCTCTTTCCCTTTCCCCTTTCCCCGGCCGTTTCCCCTTCCCTTTTCCCCTTTCCCCGTTTCCCGTTTCCCTTTCCCTTTCCCTTTCCCCCTTTCCCGGCCGTTTCCCCTTTCCACTGGCCGTTTCCCTTTCCCCTTTCCCCGGCCGTTTCCCCTTTCCCCTTCCCCTGTCGCTTGATTTGGACAAACATATGTATTTTATTTGATGTACAAGCGAAACAGGTTGTTTGTGTGTGTGTGTTTGTAGTTTGTAATTGTATTTGTTTAAAACAGGTTGTTTGAACAGGTTTACAGGCTTTTTACAGGTGGTTTAATAATAAAACAGAATTTTTTTAAAAAAATCTGGCCAGATTACCGACGGAAATTTCCGTCGGTAAATTAATTAAAAAAAATAAATAATTCTAATTTTCGGCGGAAATATCCGTCGGAAAATAATAAAAGAATGAAAAAATAAAACTCATTACCGACGGACATATCCGTCGGTTTAGGGTTTAGATTTCCGACGGACATATTCGACGGTAAATTTTTTGGTTTCCGACGGTTATAACCGTCGGTAATGGGTTTTATTTATTTATTTTTTTAATATTTACCGACGGATATTTCCATCGGTAACCTCCGGCAATTGCTCCGGTTAACCGGCCGGCGGTACTCATTTCTGACGGACGGTTCCCGGCGGAATTTCAGATTTTTCGGCGGACAATCCGCCGGTATTTCCGGCGGAATTTGTCCGTCGGTATTACCAATCAATTATTTTCGACGGAACCCGACGGACGAATTCCGTCGGTAATATCCATTTACCGACGGAAATGTGGAATTACCGACGAAAATTTCCGTCGGTAAAAGGCCTGTTTCTAGTAGTGAGGTTTCGCTGCAACCAGTGTCTTAGGAGTTGTCTGCTGAACACCCTTCTGTGTACTAGAACTGGCACCCCCACGATTGGCAGCAAAATCTTTGCCCTGCCAACGGTTCACAACCCGCTTTCACTGCAATTGTTTTTCAACTTTCAAGGCAAGCCGACAAACATCCTCATACGACCAATACTGTTGTAACTGAACTACATCAGAGATATCAACCCGAAGCCCACCGAGGAAACGAGCAACTGTCTGTTCATCCTCTTCGGCAACATCACACCTCATACGCAATCGATCAAACTCATTAATAAATTCCTCAACAGACATATCACCCTGTTTGAGGCTATGATATTCAATGAAAGACTCTTGCCTATAGTGGGCAGGAAGAAATTTCCCACGCAATAACTTCTTCATCTTCTCCCAAGACTGAATCTTGGATTTGCCTTCCCTCGCCCTTTGTTTCTTAATATGTTCCCACCAAATTGAAGCATGCTTCTTCAATTTAATAGCAACTACTTTCACCTTACAACTATCAGACATATTCTTGAAATCAAAAACACGTTCAACAGTATGAAGCCAATCAAGAAATTCATCAGGGTGCGCTTTACCTTCAAAATCCGGAATCTCGACCTTGACACCGACATCCTTAGAAGGATCAGCTGCGAACCGGTTCTGATTTCTGTGATCCTGGCCAAAGGGATTGACCCCATAGTGCAACTCCGTTTCCTCGGATGATAAATCGAATCTGAACCCATCGGTGGATGTTCCACACGCGCCTGAAAGTTCTGAAGTTGTTGAATCTGTCTTCGCAGATTGTCCAATTCAATATCACGCGGGTCGCGCTCGCCACCAGTAGACTCTCCACCTGCAAGCTCTTCATCTGGCAACAGCTTTGCAATCGTGCTTTGCACGTGAAATTAATTTGTTATTTTTTTTATATTTTTATTTGATAAAGTAGCATGACATTTTTTTGGTGATTTAAATCTATTTTATATCAATCAAAATATTTGCATTTATAAATTCAGGAATTTTTTTTCTTTTAGTCTTTGTTGTATATAGTTTGTACTTATTATGACAATTGAAATTGGAATCATATCAATGAATTATTATTGTAATTAGTTAACTTCTAATTTTATAGATGACATAATTAATAATATTAGATATCTTTGATAATTAATGATTTTATACTACATACATATATTATGATTAGTAAATATTATTAACATAAATCATTATGTACATCTAATGTATTAGTATAATAATATTTTTATTATGTTTATGCAAATATTTTTTCTAGTTATGGTTAACTAATATAGTAACCATCATCTTAAATAGAAAGTTATATGAGAATAGTGATCTAGTATAGTAAGTTTAACACCTAATATTTATCAAATACGGAGTATCGTAACTATTAAATTAAATATTAATAGGTATCGTATGTATAGTAACTAATATTGAAGCATTATCTAAAATATTTTAGTATATTAAAAAATTAATGTCTCTAATTAATGTTATATTTAACTAATAATATTAGCTTATATTAAACTAAATAATAATAGTTATCCTATATAATTATTATTATGATTAAATAATACTATTAATAATAATAATAGTTAACATATATTAACTATTGAGTCTTTTCCGCTTTTACTTTGCTCAATTAGTTATATGTTTTCTTCTATAATATAAATCAAGTATTACATAGAGAGTAGATAAAAGTGTATATGATTGTTAAATTACTAATAATTAACTATCATAAGTAGAATTTATTATGAATAACATTTTACATATGTAAACATTTATGTTAATTGTATTTAGTTAGTGACTCTTTAGATTACATCTTAATATGTGTTACTTATAACTTATAATATGTCTTTATTACATATTATCTCTTTGCATAGTTATTGTTATCTACTAAATGTTATTAGTTAATTGCAAGAATGTGAAAAGTTTCATACGAATGAAAAGACACATGACATGAAAGCTTGATAAATTAGATAAATTCATTCATGTCTTATGTGTCATCACTAAATTTAGCGTACTTTAAAATAGTATAGTATAGATTTAGTTTCCATCAATAATTAATTGGTGACTTTTTATATTCCTCATCAATTATCTTTATTTAATTTTTTTGTAACTCTTTTTACTAATATCAACCTTTGATTATCTCCATTTATCACTAAATTTGTATTTAGTTTTCATTAATTATTATTTGATAATTTTTTTTTTTACATATTTGCTAAGTTCACAGTGATAGTTATGGTAATTGCTAGATTTAACTAATAATATTAGCTTATATTAAATTAAATGATAATAGCTACCCTATATAATTACTATTATGATTAACTAATATTATTAATAATAATAGTTAACATATATAGTCATTATTATAATTAACTAATAATAGTAATAGTAATAGTTAATCTATATAGTAATTATTATAATTAACTAATAATAGTAATAGTGATAGTTAACCTATATAGTAATTATTATGATTAAGTAATACTACTAATAGTAATGTTAACCTATATAGTAACTATTTGATTAACTAATACTATTAATATTAATGTTATCCTATATAGTAACTATTATAATTAATTAATACTATTAATATTAATTGTTAACATATATTAACTAGTATGATTAACTAATACTATTAATAGTAATAGTTAACATATATAATAACTATTATAGTTAACTAATACAATTAATAGTAATAGTTAACTTATATTGTAACTATTATAGTTAACTAATACTATTAATAGTACTAGTTAACATATATCGTAACTATTATAGTTAATTAATACAATTAATAGTAATAGTTAACTTATGTTGTAACTATTATAGTTAACTATTACTATTAATAGTAATAGTTAACATATGTAGTAACTATTATAGTTAACTAATACAATTAATAGTAATAGTTAACTTATATAGTAACTATTATAGTTAACTACTACTATTAATAGTAATAGTTAATTTATATAGTAACTATTATAGTTAACTAATACTATTCATAGTAATAGTTAACCTATATAATAACTATTATTATTAACTAATAGTATTAGCTAATAAAGAGAATATCAAAAGTCATATAGATTTTTGGGATAGTGATGAGGTGGCTTCTCCATAATCAAACTTTTATCAAGACATGTCCACATGGCAAATTCATAGCCCTACTCACCAACTTTAATATATACTCCCTCCGTCCCAACCTAAGTGCTCACTTTCCATTTTGGGTGTCCCAAACCTACGTGCACATTTCCTAAAATGGAAAGGAATCATTACTATTCTCTCTACTAATTCTCTCTCCTATATTATTTTAATACTCACAACACCATTATAATTTACTATTTTCTTCACTCATTCTCTCTCCTATTTTACTTTCACACTCACAACACTTTCAATATAATACTCCCTCCTTAATTTACGTGAAAAGTCAAAGTGTGCACTTAGGTTGGGGATGGAGGGAGTATATATACATATATATATATATATATATATATATATATATATATATATATATATATATAACTATTCCCTCCACTCATTCTCTCTCCTATTTTACTTTCACACTCACAACACTTTCAATATAATACTCCCTCCTTAATTTACGTGAAAAGTCAAAGTGTGCACTTAGGTTGGGAACGGAGGGAGTATATATATATATATATGGGTTTTGTTAGGATACCCTTAGTAGGAGTATCCTAACAAGTGGCCCACTTCTTTTGGACAAAAATGTCCCTCATTCCACAAAGCAAATGATATATATAATGGATGTTAAATTGTAATTTCAAAATAACCTTCTTTTTTTTTTTTTTACAGAGAGCGTCCTTCTCTCTCTCTTGTCCGGCGACGTCCGGCGACCTAGGCACTCCCCAGATTTCGGCGACCTCTCGCCTCCCAAACCCGCCCAGTTCCGGCGACCTCTCGCCTCCCAAACCTGTCCAGTTTCGGCGACATCACTTGCAAATCGGAGTTGGGGAAGGGTTGATAGGGGATGGAGAAGATAGATCTGGAAGAGGGAGGTCAGAGTGGGGGAGGGGTCGTCGTCGGTGGGGTGGTCGGAGTGGGAGGCGTCGCCGGAAGATGGGGAGGTCAGAGGTCGCCGGAAGTGAGGCCCATGGTCGCCGGCCAGTGAGAAAGTAGGGAGAGAGAGAAAGTGAAGCTTTCTGTAAAAAAAAAAAAAGGTTATTTTGAAATTACAATTTAAACCTCATTATATATATCATTTGCTTTGTGGAATGAGGGACATTTTTGTCCAAAAAAAGTGGGCCACTTGTTAGGATACTCCCACTAAGGGTATCCTAACAAAACCGTATATATATATATATATATATATATATATATATATATATATATATATATATATATATATATATATATATACTCCTAACAAGTGACCCATTATTTTTAGGATAAAAATTTCCCTCATTCCTCAAAGCAATCATATGTATGATTGGGGCAAAATTGTAATTAATCATCAAAGAGAGAGAGAGAGAGGAAGTTAGTATTAAATAAGAGAGAGAGATAGTTAGTAATAAATAAGAGAGAGAGAGAGAGAGAGAGAGAGAGTTAGTCTCTCTCTTTGATGATTACAATTTTGCCCCCATCATACATATGATTGCTTTGAGGAATGAGAGACATTTTTGTCCAAAAATAATGGGTCACTTGTTAAGATACTCCTATGGTGGGTATCCTAACAAAACCCATATATATATACTCCCTCCGTTCTAGTTGAGTGGGTACCAAAAATTTGGGCACACAGTTTAAGGAAAAGTAAGATAAAAAATGGAAGAAAATGTTGTGAGTATGAAAAATTAAATAGGAGATAGAATGAGTGGGAGGAATAGTGATTTGATTGGTGTTGTGAGTGTAAAAGTAAAATATGAGAGAGAATGAGTGGAAAAAATAGTAAAGATTTCCTTCCACTTTGAGCAGTCTCCATTGGGCTGGAACGAACCAAAAAGGAAATAAGTATTCACTCGACAGAGACGGAGGGAGTATATATACCTAGTTCAATGGCTTTCTGTATATTTACAACGTCTTCTCTTGTGGATTATTTAAATTTTTATTTTTTTTAATTTTTTTTTTTGAAATAAGTGAAGTGATGATGTTTGAGTTAATGTTGGAAACAAGATAGTACTCCGTATATAAAATATTCTTAAATTGTGAAACTTCGTTTTATGATTTACTTAGTGCACGTTTGTTTCGGCTTATTTTGGATGATTTATGACTTATGACTTTTAGTTTTAGTTAAGTTAAAATTGAAGTGTTTGTTTTCACTTATAAATTATAAGCTTACCAATACATGACCGTGTCCAAGGCCACGTGATTTTTTCTTAAAAAAAAATTTTTTTTTTTAATTAAAAAAAAAATTTTTTAAGGGCAAAATGGGAAAGAGACAAATGTATGAGGGCAAAATGGGAAATTCGTCCCTTGAAACTGTTCATAGAACTGTTCATAGGGAGACCTCATTTATACTATAGATAAGTAAGGTACAACTTAGTTATAGAACGAATAATCAAAAATCAAAAAGTCATAAAAATGTTGATTTTCACCACTTATCTTATCAATAGGTCCCAAGTTCAAATACTACTATCTACACATTTGTTTATTTTCTTTATATCAATGCATACTTCTTCAATCAATTCAATTCTTAAACTTTCTTTTATTTTCTTATTTAATATTACAAAAACAAATTATTTATTTTTGGGCTCATTTTTGTTTTATATTTTCTACCTTTATAAATATAATAAATTAACAAAAGAGAAAAAATATACAATGCATAAATAAAAATTAATTTGTAAATTCAAACTGTATCATTTATTATATTTCAATAAATTAAATTTTAGTATTTTCTTAATATTTAATTTCAATATATAAATGTAAATTTATAATTATTATGATATTGAATTATTTTTTTAGTTTTAGCGCAAACATTCATATTTATTTATTTGCAACTAATATTTTTTTCTTGAAAAAAAATCAAAACGAGTATTATATATTAATCCACAATTATCAATCAATAATTCATCAATTATCAGCTGCAACAAACGAGTTATCAATCAATCAACTATAAATCATTTTAATTAGAAAAGTGGGGAAAACATTTTTCGAAAAAAAATTTCTCCATTTTTCGATGCTTACCAAACAGCAAAAAATGCAAAAAAATATTTTCCAAAAAACATTTTCCCCCAAACTAACCCAAACAAACGGAACCTAATACTAGACACACCACCACTATTCCAATTTTACCCTTTAAAGCAATAAGTAAACACCCCTAACTTTACAGCACAACCACACACACACACTCCTATTTTACACTAAAAATTCTTTGAAACCTCCCTCGAATCCGTCAAACACCACATATCCTTCCCCCGATCCCTCAATTACTTCTTCAGAGAAAAAAGCTTTTGTTCATCTTTTTGGGTATTCTAATCAACTCAATTTTCTTCATAATTCAACCCAATCTGTCCATAATCAGTTGCTGGCGACACCCAGATTGGTTACCGTCACAATCCATGATTTCCTTATTAACTGCGGCGGTTACGGTGGCAATAGCGGTTACGATGGCGACAACAACGACGGTTGAATGGGAGGTGCTGATTTGGGGAAGGAGGAAGGGGGTGGAACTGTGGGAAGCATGGAAGGGATGACGGGGAAAAGAAAAAGATGGAGAGGAGGTTAGTACGGTCATTTCCTATAGTGATATTTTGTAAGGATGGATATTGCGGGGTGGATAACAAATCTCTTTTAAAATGTTCATAAAATATAAAGATGAGACAAAATCACATGTATCATTTTTGTGTATCACATTTTGTACCATTGGTGATTCAAAGTTATTAGGACTGACGTCATGATGATATTCTCAATGATAAATAGTCATTAAATCACCCGTGGTACACAAATGCATAACCATTGAATCACCAATGATACTTAATATGGTAAATAAAAGTGATACAAGTGGTTTCATTTTCATAAAGATATACTCCCTCCGTTCCACGTTAGTTGAGACTTCTTTCCCTTTTGGGCCGTCCCACGTTAGTTGAGATTGCCCAAAATGGCAAAAATTTTAATATTTTATATTCACCCTACCCCACCCACTCATTCTCTCTCTTCATTTTTCACCGTACAATTTATTCAACCAACCTACTATTAACTCCACTCATTCTCTCTCTTCATTTTCTACCACACATTTTCATTATCTTATTCATTTTTCTTAATTGGTGTGCCCAAAAAGTTAGTCTCAACTAACGTGGGACGGAGGGAGTAGACTTTAAATGTGCTAAATAAGTGTACATCTAACTACCATTAAACATCAATAACATCCATTAATTTTTGTGTTACCTGTGGTAAGCCAAGCAGACCCTAATTATATTTGCTCAGTGTGCCAATGTAGCATACCCATATTATTTTTGTGTTACATGTGGCAAGTCAAACGAATCCAAATTATTTTTAAACAGTGGGTCAATGAAGCGGAACAGATTTTCGAACTCAAATCGTTACAATAAAAAAACAAGAAGAAGTGTCTATTTCAAAATTTTCCTTTGTTTAGAAATAAATTTATGGAGCATTTACCAAATGCTATTTTTGAAACATGAATATTACAAAAAAAACCACACAAGTTAGATATTACAAAAAACTCTTTGAATATTACAAATTTTTTTTTTTTCATTTATATGTCAAATAACCGATAAATGCATTTATCAATAATAAACAACTTATAAATGCATTTATCGATTATTTTAGTTGAAAAGGCAAAAAAAAAAAGGTCAAATTGCTCCTTTGCTCACCTAAGTTTTTACGCTTTTTCAATGTGCTCACTTATATAATTTTTGGTCCAATTTCCTCACCCAAGTACGCAATTTTTCCAATGCTCTCGCTCCCTTGACGAAGTCGTTAGTTTTTTTAACTGATTTAGGTCACGTGACTAACCTCAGTTAAAAAACTTAACGAACCAAACCTAAAAATCAACATGATCCTAACTTCGTTATGTTTGGGTCAACAAATAAATACAAAATAATTAAAATCAAATCTTCAATTTAACAAAAAAAACAAAAACAAAAACAAAAACAAAAACAAAAACAAGAGCTCATCCCAACCTGTCCACAAGTACACAAATCATATAAATAACTAAAAATAATGTACCTGATGGGTTCCTTGTAAGATGGGTTTCGGATATTCTTGGTGTCAAGAAATAAAGATGGCTCATTTGGTAGAACTGTAGATCCATGAACTTTTTGGGAAAAAGAACGATTGGATGAATGGGGAGCTGGAGTAGGCGGATTAGGGTTCTGAAGGCGGCCTTTCTTGTTGGTTTGATTTTGATTTTGACTCTGGTTTTGATTTTGACTTTGGATTTTCACATGCTTTGTTGAACGGGGACGACCTCTGTGCATGTGACGCTCACATGTGCATGTGACGCTCACAGTATTTCTGGTGAGGCGCTACATCTCTAGAGCACCTCCATTTCTTCCCATCTGTTCTCTTGCACCTCCCCGGCTCTAGATCTTGTTTTGTAGAATAGCTGACTAAATATTGAACCACCGCCACCACCTCCACCGCCGCCGCCCACAACTGTATCAGCACAAATCCAAAATTTGAAAACAGATAATCGAAAAATTAGGTATTTACAAGGTGGGTGGGAAGCAGGATTTGCATAGATGGGTAAAAGAAGATCATAAGGTACAGGAACAGAGGCCAAGTTAATTTTTAGGTTTGGTTCGTTAAGTTTTTAACTGAGAATAGTCACGTGACCTAATTCAGTTAAAAAACTAACGATTTCGTCAAGGAAGTGAGCATTGGAAAAATTACGTACTTGGGTGAGGACATTGGACCAAAAATTATATAAGTGAGCACATTAGAAAAACGTGAAAACTTAGGTGAGCAAAAGAGCAGTTTGGCAAAAAAAAAAATAGTTTTTTTGTAATATCAAAACTTACATGTTTTTTTGTAAATAGCATATTTTTGATATAGTTTTTGATAAAAACTTCTAAATTTATTTATTTTCCTCTTAGGAGAACTCAAACTCAACCATATAAATAATAAGGAAATTATATTTTTATCCTTAATCCATATTTCTAATAATAGAGTCGGATAATTAGGTAAAAAAAAATAAAAATAGTCGGATAATATGATAGAAGAGTTATTCCAAAATGATGGGAATATTGATTTTGCTACTTGCCTACGTCACCACTTAGCTCATGATGGCATGTTTTTGGCATGTTTTGTACATTTTTTACAAAACAACTTTTATTTATTTTTTGTTCAAAAATAAGTCAAAGGTACCAATTTTGCTTGCGGATCACATATACAAACAAGGCATCATCTTCTAGACCAAGTAAACAAACAACTAAGCCAGTTTAGACCCGTTACCTTCTTCAAATAGAGTTAAGTCACTTTGTCTTTGGCCAATTATTAATGTGTATTATTTTCTTTCCTATTTTTCATTATTTATTTATTTTTTGTTCAAAATAAATTGCCATTTTTATATTATTATTTTTTTTTAAATATATTACTACAACTTAACTATATAAGTATCAAATTTACTCTTATTTATTGTCCTTCTCTCCTATAGTGTTGACTCAATAAATTAATTAATAGAGTAAATCGAATTCTAATATAAGGGTAAAACTAAAATTTGAAGGCTTTGACCCAAAAACAATTATAATTATCTTGAAAAAAAAAAAAATTAGAAGCGACAACTAATTTATATTGAGGGGGCATCAATTATAATTATAGAAAGGTGAAACTAAGGCTCCGTTTGTTTTTGTAGAAATGTTTTCAAGAAAATGTTTTCTGGTAAACGTTTTTTGAAAAATGAAAATGTTTCTTGAAAAATGACATTCGATTGTTTGGTAAATATAAGAAAAATGTTTTCCAAAAAAATATTATCATGTGTTTAGTAAATCTAAAAATAATATTTTTTAATAAAAAACAAAATGGGATAAGTAGGGTAGATGGATGGGGGGATAGGGGTAGGATAGGTGGTGGGGAAAGAGTGAGGTAGGGGTTAGGATTAGGATTAGGATAGGGTAGTGTAAATGGGGTGGGTAGGTAGGGGGTTGGGGTGGGTTGGTGATTGATTGAGGGGTGGGTAGGATAGGGTGTGGGGGGGTGGGGATGATTGGGGGAGTTTTAAAAAATAAATTTAATATTGATGATGTCAAAATCGTCAAATCAGTCCAAATTCAAATCACGGTTTATGTATAAGAAACTAAATTGACAGAGTTTTTGTATGTAAAAAAGTAACGTACCGAAATATGTGCTATATGACTTATATTTATAGGAATAGATTGATAGAATCCATGTTGAATAGAACTTGTAAAGAGATAAGATATAATCCTAAGAGAATTATATCTGTCAAGGAGTCATTGTTTGACTTGAATTGGTGTAGTTGATTACAATCCTGAGTGGATAATAACTGTTGAATCCTTGTTTGAATAGGAATGTTCAATCTGCTAGCCGAAAAGCCGAGGAGCATAAATGTTTTATCTCGGCATTTGAGTGTAAGTCGAGATGCATGATTTAGCCTTCTCGTCCATTGATGATCTGACGACATGTGAATATGCCGAGGTGAATGATTCTGTCTCCTCGTCATATGAATATATGCCGAGGTAAGAACATTTCTCTCCTCGTTATTTATAACGTCTCGGAGAATGATGAGTCAATGGAAATAATATGAAGGGCCCGTTGATAATGTTAATGTCGAGGAAATACCCATCGACATACGAGGAGAGTACCTCGGCACTTGTAACGGGCATGTTTACTTGTATATTGGGCCTTGACTAGCCTTGTTGATGACGAGATACGAGGAACGAGGTGGCCCATGGCGGCTTCTTATAACTTGTGTGGATTATGTTTATAGCCCAATCCATTTGGGGTTGACCCGGACAAGCCCATGTTCGTATCTTGGTTTATACTGTTCAGTGGCCCCCGACTTTCTAGCTCGGCTGAAGACGAGGAGAAAGTCATCTCGTCCTCGGCTATAGAATACGAACAGGCTTGCCACGTGTCCTTGGCGTCGCTTCATATAACTGACGGTTAATACCATGATGATTATGTGTAGGCCCCCTGCCTGAAACGTCTTGGAAGTTGGTGCTGGCATTAAATTTTTGGGGCGCCAAACCCGGCTTTCCATTTTGGTTCCGGGTTTAACCCGTTTGAAGTGAGTATAAAAACCAAAACCCTTCTCATTTTCACTTTTTCGTACTTGTGATATTGGAGAGCGAATAGCAAGGTTTAAGAGAATATCCTCCGGCGATCTTGATCTTCCAAAACCCAGGTTCCGGCGAGCTCGAAGTTTCCGGTGAAGTTGCTTCAGCATCTGATTTCAACCGTTTTCCAATCCAACAGGTTTGAATTTTCTTCCTTTTTATGCATTCCGTCCATGATTTTGCCCCTTCTAGGGTTTTAGAAGGGATTTTGGTGTGTTAAGAAAAAGAACCGCCAATGTTGAAGCTTTTCTTCATGAATCTTTAATTTTAACTTTCAAAAACTTTGAATCTTTGATTTTCTTCGAATTTTGTATGAACTCCTTTGAATATTGAATAAACTCCCCCATTGATCTTTGATTCCCCTTAGAAATGGCTCGTTCTTGGGACCATTTCCCCCGATTCCGTTATGGGTATCACACTGGCAATCTGAGGGTTTACAGGAGAGAGAGAGAGAGAGGACCCTGGTTGATGCTGAACCTTGATGACATAGGAAAGATGTTGAGAAGTTATGGCCGTACCCGGATGTTCATTCAATACCCAGATACCACAAAGATAGATAGGATTGTGTCGGATTCTCCCAATATTATTGTGTTTGAGGATAGGGCAGAGATGATGGAGCACATCGAAATGTTCTACCCGTCTTCAGATCGTATAGTTCGTGAGCGTCTGAGTGGTAAGGCTCCCTCCTCGACCTATCTATAATGACGAGGGGGGATATCCCTCTTCCCCGTCTTAAGGTCAGTTATGGACGAGGTCACTAACTTATGCTCCTCGTCTTTTTGCAGATATGACGGGAAGAGGGGAAGAGGCCACCTCGTCAACCCAGATAGTTGATGCCTTCATGGAAGGTGTCCAAGTTGAAGGCAGTAAAGGCCGAGGAAGAGGAGGCCGAGGTGGAGGGCAACGACGAGAGAGGCCACCCAAGGCCGGGGACCCTATGCTGCTGAAGTTATACTCCACGTACGGGGTGGATAAAGCTGAGTATAAGTTAACTTATATCGGCAAACCCGTTTTTAAGATTGACAAGGAAGAGAGGAGCTTCTATTATAATGACAACCACGTCCATTTCTACTTTAAGCAGTTCTAACAGGGTCTCCGTCTTCCCTTGGACCCCTTCATCAATGAATTTTTGGACGACGTGAGGGTCGCCGCCTACGCCGGGAGCTAATGGTACCCGGGTCCTCGTTAGTTTTATCGTGCTCTGCCGGAGCTTAGGTTACGAGCCGACCATGGGAGCATTTCATCATTTTTATCAAGTCAGCTATGTCAAGGACAGTTGGCTCCTCGTCATCCGGAGTGCCCCCAAGATACCAAAACTTCTTCTCCCAATGTCTAGCAAGGTTGGAGGTTGGGATAATCATGTGATTAGGGTTGAGAGCCGCCAAGGCTGGGAGTTCCAATCCCCTTACCATGATCCAACTTCATCAGGTCCCGTTCAACAGTATGAATGGACCAAGGACTTGATCAAGCGCCTTGAGGAATTTTCCGAGGTGGGACTCCTTGACTGGTCGGCATTAGAAGCCTCAGATCATTACTAAGTCAAGGCTAGCTCGGCCTTCAAAGAAGCAAATAACGACAAAACAGCCACCATGTTCGAGGATGGCTACCTGCACTTGGCTCGTCGGCTCATGGTGGATACCTCCCACGGCCTGGACTTAAACGCCATTGCTCGTCTTATCTGTAAGGATGGGTTCGACAAAGAAGCACGACCTCTTCACTACCTCGTTCCTTATTCTGAGTATAAAATGGAAGTGATGGCCATGATGGATGCTCGAGCTGGCAAAGAAGCTTGGGTCCCTCCGTCTGTCGATCCCAATAATATCAATGCTTTAATAGAAAAGATTGAAGACGGGGAGGAGATGGAGGTGGAGGCCGAGGAGACTGCTGTTGAGGAGCAGAATGGCGAGGAGGCTCAAGCCAATGCTCAAACTAAGCAAGACACCATCACCACCGAACTCGAATCCGAGCTGAATGCTGATGCCAGCGCAAAGGCTTTCTTCGGGGAAATTCCTTAGAAGGAGAAGCCTTAGAATTTTCTTTATTTTGGTGTAATAGGTTAAGGCACTTGTAAATCTTCTTTTGAATATTAATGAAATGTCCCTTCCTTAATTCACGTCGTCGTTAATATCATGAACTGTTTGTTTGAATGCTTGTTTATGGGCTTTGCACAAGTACAAGCCTGCTTTTAGGGGGGAGCCGAGGAAGGTTCCTCGTCCTTCACTCTCTTATATAAGACGAGGAGGTTAGCTCGGTCTTAAGAGTTGTGGAAATTTTGCCTATTTAAGTCATTAGGCCGAGGTTGAGTTCCTTGGTCTTGATTGTTGGATATTTTCTTCTTTGTCGTCTCCTTATGCCGAGGAAGATGACTCGTACACAGGTTTTAGACGTGGAATTCCTGTAGTCGTTTTATGTCGAGGTGTTTCCTCATCTAGACGTGAGGCGAGTCATTAGGCCGAGGGAGGTTCCTCGGTCTTGACTGTTGAGACTTTTCTTCTTTTTCATCGCCCTATGTCGAGGAAGATGACTCGTACATAGGTTTCAGATGGTCTTGCATGTAGTCATTTGAGCCTAGGGGTTTCCTCGTCAAGACGTTAGGCTTCCTTCTTTTTCATCTCCTTACGCCGAGGAAGGTGACTCGTACGTAGGTTTTAGATGTTGGCCAATTAGTCGTTTGTGCCGAGGTGGGCTAGACGTTTGGATTATTTTGAAGAGTCGAGGATAGGATCCTCGTCTTCCAGTGTTGTGTTATTAGTTGATAGTTGCCTTGTACGTTGAAGAAGTAAATTCCATAAACTGAAATTGATTACATCGAACTGCAATCCTATCATGCTAGAAAAGTAAAAGACTAATTAACGACTAATCTATTACGTAAAGGAAAATTAGAACTAATGATAGTATTTTCGGAGATTTTCGGAGTGCCACGGGTGCTTGAGCTCTTTCCCTTCCTTGGTCTTTAATCTGTAAGTCCCTTCTCGAATGACTTGAATTATAACGTAGGGACCTTCCCAATTTGGGGAGAGCTTATTCTGTTTTGCCTTTCGACCAGTAGCTACAATTTTTCTAAGTACCCAATCGCCTACTTGGAATACTCTTCTGTTGACCCTCCTGTCATGATATGCTTTGGTCCTTTGCTTGTAATTCACCATTCTCATCTGAGCAGGTAGTCATTTTTCATCTATCAGATTTAGGTCTAGGAGCCTATTGACCTTGTTGACTTGCTCATCATAATGAGAATTTCTTATAGTAGGGATAGCCATTTCAGCCGGTGCCATAGCCTCAGAACCGAAGGTTAATGCGAATGGGGTTTCCCTGATTGGCCCCCGGGTGGTTGTGCGAACAGCCCATAAGGCTAGGGGAAGTACGTCCAACCATCTGCCCTTGCGTCCTTCAAAGTTCTTAGTAAGGGCTGTTAGGACCAGTTTGTTGGCTGCTTCTGCTTGTCCGTTGCCTTGAGGTCTACTCACAGATGACTTGGCGTGACAAACTCTTACTCTTCCCAACTCCATTGTAAATGCCGCAGAAAATTGGAGTCCATGATCCGAGATGATTGTGTGCGAGAGCCCAAAATGACACTAGATGTGGTCATGGACGAAGTTGATTATGTTCTCTTCCGTTATCTTAGCCAATGATTTCGCTTTGATCCATTTGGAAAAGTAATCAACTGCTGCTATCACATACTTGCAATTGCCTTGGGCGGGAGGGAAGGGTCCGATGATGTCGATCCCCCACATATCAAATGGCCATGTAGGTATTACAAGTGTTTGCTAAACCGCCGGGAGTCTAGGAATGTCGGAGTATCTCTGGCACTTGTCACATTTTCTAACATAGGCTTGCGCGTCCTCCCTCAGGTTCGGCCAATAGTAACCTAGCAGGATGATCTTGTCAGCTAAGGTTCTGGCCCCCGGGTGTCCGCCGCAAACGCCTTCATGTACATCAACCAAGAGATTCTCAATTTCCTTGGGATAGACACACCTCAGCAGGGGTTTAGTGAAGGATCGTCGGTAGAGGACTCCGTTCATCACCACGAACCTTGGTGATCTCTTCTTGACAATTTAGCTTGCGTTTCATCTTCTGGGAGTTGGCTCTTCTCGATGTAATCTATGTAGTCATCGATCCAGCATCTCTCCTCTCCATCTAGGATCATGACTTGTAGCCTTTCATAAGCGGGTTCTTCAGCAAAAACTACGTATGGATTGAATTTGGACTTAGACACATCCATAGTCGCTAGTTTAGATAGAACGTACGCAATTTGGTTGTCTTCCCTGCCTATTTGATTGATCTTGAAAAAATCCAGCTTCTTCGTCATGTCAAGGACTAGGTCTTTATACTTGGTAAGGGTGGGATTTTGGGTGTTATACTCTCCCTTTACTTGTTTGACAACAAGTTGGGAGTCACAGAATGCCGCCACCTTAGTTGCTCCATAGAAGGAAGCCAACTCAATACCAAATATCAGAGCCTCATATTCAGCCTGGTTGTTGGAGGCAGGGAACCTGAATCTGATAATGTCTTGGATGGTATGCTCTCCTTCAGGACTTACAAGTACCACTCCAGCTCCGCTTCTCTCCTTTGTGGCTGAGCCATCAGTGTACAAGATCCAACAGTTGGAAGGGAGTTCTATGGGAGACTCTTCTTCCTCTGGTACGTTATGCTTACGGGAGGTGGGGACGTGTTCACCCATGAAGGCAGTCTCAACCATGAAGTCAACCAGAGGCTGTGCCAGGAGGGTCTTCCTTGGTTGGTAAGTGATATCAAACTCTGTAAGAGAGATAGACCAATTTAGGAGACGTCCGGAGCCGTCCAACTTATGCAGAATTTTCTTCAAGGGCTCATTTGTATACACAGTGATGGGATGTGCAGAAAAGTAGGCACGTAGTTTCCTTGATGCAATAACTAGTGCGTACGCTATCTTTTCCACATTGAAATATTTGCTTTCCACGTCTGACAATGCCTTAGAGACATAGTAGACTGGTTTCTGAGTTCCTTCATCATCTCGTACAAGAACAGCTGCAATTGCATGATCTGTGGCGGCTAGGAAGACATATAGCATTTTGCCAGTAATCGAACTGCTTAACAAGGGAGGGGAACCCAAGTACTCCTTCAACCGGAGGAATGCTTCGGAGCAATCAGGAGTCCAGGAGAAGCTCTTGGCCCCCTTCAGCACCTTGAAGAAAGGTAGTGATTTTTCGACGGATTTGGAAATGAATCTTCCAAGAGCCGCTATTCTTCCTTTCAATCTTTGAACCTCCTCGATGTTGGTAGGTTCCTTCATGTCAATTAAGGCTTTTATTTTCTAAGGGTTTGCCTCTATTCCCCTTTGTGATACCATGAAGCCTAGGAATTTTCCAGCAATCACCCCAAACACACATTTACTTGGGTTAAGCTTCATGTTGTTAGCTCGGAGATTGCTTATAGTTTCTTCCAGGTTAGGGGCGTGACTGCCCTCCTTGGTTTTTATGACCATGTCATCAATGTAGGCCTCCATGTTATGACCTATTTGTTCTCCAAACACCTCATTCACCATGCGTTGGTACGTAGCACTCGCATTCTTAAGCCCAAAGGGCATCATGACATAACAATAATTTCCCCCCGATGTTTGGAAGGCCGTCTTCTCAATGTCCTCTTCCGCCATTTTTATTTGATGATAGCCTGAATAGGCATCTAAGAAACTGAGAGTTCAGTGTCCAGCTATGGAGTCAACCAACTTATCAATTATGGGGAGAGGATAACTGTCTTTAGGGTAGGCTTTGTTAAGATCAGTGAAGTCTATGCGCATTCGCCACTTCCCATTTTGCTTTTTCACCATTACCACGTTGGCCAACCAAGCGGGGTATTTCACTTCTCGGATGATTCCGGCGCTAAGTAACTTTTGCACCTCTTCCTTGATAGCTTCCTCTTTGTCCCTTGCAAAGATCCTCCTCGTCTGCGAGATGGTTTTAGCAGACGGGTCAACTTCCAGGCGGTGGAGGGCTACTTCTTCATTGATTCCCCTCATATCTTCAACTCTCCAAGCAAAGACATCAAGACAGTTTTTTAAGAGGGAGATGATTTCTTCCTTCTCTTCCGGGGATAGCTGGCCCCCGAGTTTAATTTTTTGCTCAGGGTAGTCGGGGTTGATGACTACCTCTTCCAATTCATCCACAGGCTCCATTTCTGGACCGTCTCGAAATTCCAGGGACTCAATAATGATTTCTCTAAGTCTCCTACCCTCATTGTCATTTACGTTGAGGCCTTCCTCTTGCATCAGTTCATCAACGTCAGGCAGATCAACCATCCTCAAGTCAGGGTTGGCCCCCGAGTTCTGGCCGTTGACGAGAACAAGATCTGTCTCCGGGACGGACGGAATTATGTCCTGGTCATCTGCAATTTCTTGGACCACAGGATCTTCTTCTAGTATTTCACGGATATAGCTCATCCTAGAGCTGGTATGGGTAGTCTTCAGAGACTTAGATATTTTGATGTTGTCTTTCGGAGTATCTATCTCTACGCTTTTAGATGCTTTTCGGCTCTTCACGACATGCTCCAAGAATTCCTTGGCGGTTGCCCTCACGCATCCAATTTCAGCACGAGTGGGAAATTTAACTCGTTGGTGAGGAAGGGAGGCGACCAACCCAAGTTTTGCTTGACTTGGAATGCCTAAGATTGCGTGATAGTCACTTGTCAGATCTATGACTACGAAAGTGACTGTAGCCACGGTTCGGAAGGGATGCTCGCCAACTTCCAGTAGTAGATCAACAGTTCCCTTGGCACCGACTTTATGGTTAGTGAAACCTTCTAGCCTTCCATGATAAGGTTCCAGGATGGTATCTTTCAAACCCGTCATCTGGAAGGCAGAATAGTACAAGATATCACGAGAGGCCCCCGTGTCGATGAGAAGTCTCTCGGATTCACAGTTGTCAATTCGACCCTTTATCACCTAGGGGTAAAGATTTCAACTTTTTCAGAACCCCTTATTCTGTTCTTCCCCCTGGATCAGTTACTATTTCCATTTCCATTTCCATTGGAAGCATGGCGAGAGCCAGCTGCTTCTGGTTCGGTCTTATCTGACCTCTTCTTGCTTTTGTCTTCCGCCATGGCAATTGCGTACGCCACATTGTACAAGTATGCTTTGGACTTTGGCTCTCGGGCGGAGAGTCATAGATGAATGGTCCGGATCTTAATCCGGAGTTGAAACAAACAATCACCTCCCTATCTGTGAGGCTTTCCTCTACTTGCTCCGCCATAGTTCGAAATCGGTTATAATAGCCAAAGTGGTCTCATTTTTCCCTTGCTCGATGTAGGAAAGGTCAGTTAACCTCTTCTTCCTCCTTCCTGCCATGGCAAAGTGGTCTAGGAACATCCTCCTCATGCCCCTCCAGCTATCGATGCAACCCTTTTTTAGCTCACGGAACCAGGTCAGGGCTGTTCTGGAGAAGGTGCTCGCGAAAGCTTTACAGAGCATGTCATCGGCCTTAGTGAGGAGGGCCATAGTCGACTCGAAACTTTGAACATGGTCCCGTGCATCAGTAGTTCCAGCATATTTTTCAAAACTCGGGACCTTAAAGAGAGGATTAGGTGGTACATCCGTTATTCTCTGAAAGAAGGGACGAGTAGCCCAGTTGTCATCATCTTCCTCGTCTTTCTTCCCCTTTACCATATCATCAATTCTCTTTTTTAAGAGTGACAGTTCCTTGGCATCAATCCCCTTCTCAGTACTAGAATGAGTGCTCCGGTGGGAACTCCGGTGGGAACTACGATGGGACCTTTCTCTGGGGTGACCATTCACCCTACTGTGTTCCCCGTCATTACGAAGGTTCTCTCCTCGTCTGGTAGGTGCTTTATCCTTTCTCAGCTCTCCCTCATAGCCGCCAAGGACCATTTTGTAAGGTTGGGGACTCCTCGGCCTTGCAAAGTGACGGGGACGAGGTGAGTCATGTCGGGGACGAGGAGAATCACGACCATGATGGTTATGACGAGGGACCATGCCGAGACGAGGAGGGGATAAACGCCGGGATAGACTGAGCCTCGTTCGTAAGTCTTTTGAGTCTACCTCCTGGTCTTTTGAATTTAAGTGGCTCCTTAGGTCCACCACCTCCTTCTCATTTTCATGATTATTAGGCCGAGGACGAGGAGCATCTCGGAGGTTCTGTTTAGGTGGTACAGCAGGCTCACGGGGAGGAGGATCTCGGCCACGAGGAGGAATCCTCTGGTTATCTCGTCTCTCACCCTGAGTTTCCCTTCCACGAGAGTTGCCCGACCTCGAAGGCCTAATGAACTTGGCCATTGAGTTTTCTGGATCCAATTGTAGTAAAGCAGCCTGAGTCTCGTAAATTCTCTGCAAAGTCTCCATTTGTCGATGCAACAAGGTACGTCGGTCAACGGGCTGGGCGGTCTCAGCTCGTCCAACGTCGGCGTTCCTCGTCGTCTTCTTTCTTGTAGCTCGTCTCCCTCGTGGACGAGTATGACGAGGGAGGTTGGTAACTGCCTCCTCGGAAGCTGGCTGTCCCATCGAGCAGAGAGTCATGCCGAGGGGTGGTATCCCGTCATTCAGAGGTGGAGGAGGTGGTAACATCTCGTCGGTGCGAGGGATCATCGTCTCCCTAACCTCGGTTCTCCTCGTTGGTAATACTGATGGTTCTGCCGTCCTCCATTGGAGTTCAAGAATTGTGGTTCAAACAAAGTTTTTTACCAAATCAAACAGCAAAAACGGCCCAAAATTCTCAGTGAACAGATTTTCCAGCCAACAAGATTTTTCGGCCAAAATAACAATTTTTCCGGCCAAGACTTTGAACAGGTTTCGAACGCCAATTAACAGAATTCAATTGCGATTGTCTAATCACCAAATTTCCGGCCAAACACCATTTTTTCCAGGCGAAAATTGCAGAATCCAGCCACAACAAACAGATCAAAAAGCCAAACCGTGCGATTTCTGGCCAAAACAAGAAATATTCGGACAAAAATACTTGTTCAGGCGAATGATTTTCAGGCTAAACAATGGGTCTTTGACTCGATTCCCGACAATGGAACCAAACTGATGCAGCCAAAAAGTCGAATCAGCCCAAATCCAGCGGTCGATTGTACTCCGGCGGTTGAATAGCCTGAAAATAAGACAGAAAACGTAAACTAAGCCGGGGCTTCACTGGCGAAGGCCCTCCGGCGTGAGAGTAAGTTCACGGTTTGTGTATATAGAAATCAAATTGACATAGCTTCGAGTCAGAGATTACGTACCAAGATATGGAAATAATGGCTTGTATTTATAGGGATGGATATGTGGAATCCCTATTGGACTTGGACTGTAAAGAGGTAAGATATAATCCTAGGAGGATTATATCTGTTGGAGAGTCCTTATTTGACTTGAATTGATATAGGAGGTGGTTACAATCCTGATTAGATTATAACTGTTTATTGTCCTTGTTGGAATGGGACTGTACAAGCTGTCACGCCGGTATGCCGAGATACAGATATTTCCTTCCTCGTCATACATGGTCATCTCGGTCCATGATGAGCCGGGGAAGGGATGAGGAATAAGTGGAGCCCGTCGTGATGATATCATAACCGAGGGAGGCACCTCGTCCTCAAGAGAGATGATCTCGGCCTACGAGGGAGGTCTCCTCGGCTCTTTGAGTTGGGCTTTGTTTATGCTCGCTTGATGAGCCTTGGCTGGCCTTGTTGATGCCGATATAGATGGACGAGGAAGCCCATGTCTTACCTCGTGGCTGAAACAAATGGGTTATGTTTATGGCCCAATCCCCTTGGGCCTTACCCGGACGACAAGCCCATATTCATATCTCGATTTATACTGTTCAGTTATAATAACTTATAATCGTTAGAATATATGCGGTACACAAGACAAGATGATATACAAAAAAGCTACAATTGATCTCATCTCAATTTGATGAGATGTTTTGACTTCGATCCGTACATATTCCCTTGGGCTTGTTCCATATTTTTTCATTTCAAAAAAAAAGGGGGGGGGGCAAACAGATCCAGAAGTCCGCAGGCTTGTACCCATCAATGTGAAAATATGGAGCTCGGCCTGTCCATGGGTTCGTGCGGGCTGGGCGCAGGCTCGGTCCACTGGTTGACAACTTGACATAAGGTGGTTTCAATAATGTGCTACATGTAGAGCTGTCAAAACGAGCCGACGGGGCGGGTTTGCCCGCGGGCCCGAAAAGCTCGCTGCGAAACGGGACGGGGCGGGAAAGCCCGCGAACATTGCGGTCCTAAAAACTCTTGGCCCAGCCCGCCCACGGATAGGGCCGCGGGCAAAACGGGCCAGCCCGCTTACAACTGCCATTCATGAAAATCAATAATCCAGAACTAAATTTAATTTTGCAATACATACTTCAGATTAACAGTTGATTCAATTCTCAAATGTGACTGGGGTTTCTTCAGATCGACAGAGTCGTGTTTAGTAGAGGTAGCATAGATCTGTATTTGTGCAGTTGTGCTGAAAAAAACTCATCCTCCAATTATTTCTGAAGCTTCCGTCTTTCAATCTCTTTATAGAAAGCCACACAAAAATACCAGCATTCCAAAAAATAGAGGGCAAGGAGCCGCCGCCGGTGCTGGTGCAGGTGGCAGTTAACGGTAGGAGAGAGAACTGAGACGTTACAATTGACAGAGAAGGAGAGACGGATGGAGGTGGAAACGGTGACGAGTTGATAGTGGAAGCCTAGAAGGAGAAGGAGCCGGTGATGGTGAGTTAACGGTAGGAGAGAGAACTGAGATTAGAGATGAAGACGGCGAAGTCGACGGAGATTTGGAGAGAGAGACGAAACGGCGAGATCTGTAGAGACCGGAGAGAGAGATGAAGAAAGTGACGCTAACCCTTGGGCCTTTAGGGTCCGCTCCCGAGTTTTTTAGGTAAGGGAAGGGAGGGGGAGGAAATGGCTGAACATTTCTTTCCTCCCCAATCCGCCCACACACGGGATGATTGAAATGGAAGGAAATGAGCCCCTTTCCCTCCTCAAGAAAACTCAGGAGCACCATTAGGGAGGAAATCCTCTCACATTTCCTCCCTTTTCCTTTCCTTCCCCTCCATTTTTAGACTCGGGAGCGGACCCTTAAGGTTTTATCTAGTTGAAATGGGCCTCCTGGGCCAAAGGCTTACCTAGACAAATTGAAATAAAAATGCAAGAGTCCTAATATGTGGGCTGCCCACGGCCCACCCCGCCCCAACACTCAAAAGCCCGTAGCCCGCGCGGGCAAAGCCCAAAAAGCCCGCATCCAAATGGGCATGGAATACACAAGCCCAGCCCGCCCCTAATAGGTGGCGGGGCGAGCATGCCCACGGGCTTTTGCCCTATTTGATGGCTCTAGCTACATGCCCTCTTTTAACCCGTCTCACCCGAAATATAAATTTGATTATATTTGACCAATTATTTTAAATAAAATAAAAATATTTAAACAAAAACTAATTTTTTTTTATTGTATCACACTACAAGAAAAACGGCAGTTACCGACGGAAAAATCCATCACTAAATGCCAAAAATCCGTCACTAAATTGATTTAGCGACGGATTCCCGACGGAAAAATTCCGATGGTAAAACGCTCGTCGGTAAATCTTTCGACGGATCACCGACGGATCTCAATCAGCTTTAGCGACGGATTTTTCTGTCGCTATTGTTTTAAAATTCGTTGGTAATTTGGTAAAATAAACGACCAATTTAAAGCATTATGCCGACGGATTAGCGACGGAAAATTCCGTCGCTATTTAAATGGTCGTTTTATTTTTTGGACCAATTTAGTGACGGATTATCGACGGTTCATTCCGTTGCTATTATTTATTAAAAAAAATCAATTTTTTTTATATGCCAAATTATTGAGGGCTTTCCCGACAAATATTTCCGTCGCTAAATTTGCATTTTATATTAACAATATTATATATATATAAACTTAAAAATATATATTAATATTATATATATATATATATATATATATATATATATATATATATATATTAATAAATAAATAAATAAATAAATATATATATATATATATATATATATATATATATATATATATATATATATATATATATATATATATATATATATATTTATTTTCAAATCAAGTCCTCAACTTTTTTTATTCTCAAATCAATCCCTCAACTTTTTTTTATTCTCAAATCAATCTCTCAACTTTTTTTATTTTCAAATCAGTCCCTTAACGTTTTTTATTCTCAAATTAGTCATTTAACTTTTTTTATATTCAAATCAATCCTTACATTTTTCAAAATTTCACTTTGCTCCACCACCATCCACCACCATCCGCCACCATCCACCACCACCACCATCCATCAATCCAACAATATCACTGTCAAAATCATTCAATTTTTTGGCAAACCGATTTACAGAGAGAGATTGATCTACAAAACAAAAAATCAACAAAATCACATTTGGGGACCTCAGATCCACACACACACACACACACACACGAACCGCATTGATTTCCAGATTCCGCAAAAACAACGCCGGTAGTTGGGGAGAGAGAAAAGAAGACAGCGTAGGGGTGGCCCTCGCCAGAGACGATGAAGGGGACATGATTAGGCGTCGGAGGGTGTGGTTAGGTGTTAAGGCGAAATCGGGTGGCAGCGGCTGATTTGTGACCGGACATGTGTTGCTCCGACCATGGGATTGCCATTGTTCGATGCTTTCCCTGTCGTAGGTTATGACTGTGATGGTTGTTACTGGATCTTCCATGATTTGGAGAGGGGTTCGCCGGCGCCGGAGATGGTAGAGATGGAGTAGAGAGAGAAAGTGTGTGTGTGTAAGAGTGTGTGTGTTTGTGACTGAAGAAACGTGTGTGTGTGAGAGGGTTTATATATATATATATATATATATATATATATATATATATATATATATATAAACTCCCTCCGTCCCATGATAATATATAAACTTTTCTTTTTGGGCATCCCACAATAATATATACTTTCCTAAAATGGAAAGAAATCTTTACTATTCCCTCCACTCATTCTCTCTCCTACATTATTTTAATACTCACATCACCATTATAATTTACTATTCTCTCCACTCATTCTCTCTCCTATTTTATTTTCATACTCACAACACTTTCAATATAATATTTCCTTCTTAATTCCCGTGCAAAACCCAAAAGTCTATAAAAATGTGGGACGGAGGGAGTATATATATATATATATATATATATATATATATATATATATATATATATATATATATATAATGGTGAATTAGGACCATTGGATTTGAGTGTGAGATTAATGGTGTAGATTGATTTAGTGATAATCCATGTGAATATTAAAAGGCCAATCAAATGAAAGTGTGTTTTTGTTTTTATGGAATGAATTAGGACCATTGGATGTGATGCATTTAATGGTGAATATGTTGCTTGGAAAATGATCCATGTGAATATTTGTATTTCTTCATGATTATAATAATTAATAAAAATAATTAATAATAATAATAATTTAAACTATAAAATAATATTATGCCTAATATCAATAATAATAATATTTATTATCAATAATATTTATTAATAAATTATTAATTATATAATTGATTAATTAATTAATATTAATATTAATTATATAAACAGTAATAATATTAATAATAGTACTAATAATAATTAGTAATTTTTATTATTTTTTATTGACTAGGAAAAAATATTTTAGACTTTTTTTATTACTGAAATTTACAAAAAGTTATCTAAAATATTTACATGCTTTTATTTGATTTACTCAAAATTTTAGTTAAAGTAGTATGTCTAATATCAATTTTTTTAAATAATTTTTTTAAAATAATTTTTTTGAAAAAAACTTTCTTACTAAAAAAAGTCTAAAACATTTATCTCTATTCAAAAAAAAATAATACTCATAGTGAAGGATATTGTCTGTCCCTCATTTATTTAGTTAATTTCTAAATTAATTATATAAAAATAATATTAAAAAATTAATAATAATACTTAAAAATAATATTAATAATAACTAGTAATAATAATGGTGCAATTGTTTATTATTCAATTAAATAATTGAATATATTAATAATTATTATTATGTAATTAATAATAATATTATATAATTAATAAAAATAATATTATATAATTAATAATAATACTTAACAATAATATTAATAATAACTAGTAATAATAATGATGCTATTGTTAATTATTCAATTAAATAATTGAATATATTAATGATTATTATTATATAATTAATAATAATATTAATAATAACTAGTAATAATGATGCTATTGTTAATTATTCAATTAAATAATTGAATATATTAATAATTATTATTATATAATTAATAATAATACTTAATAATAATATTAATAATAACTAATAATAATAATGATGCTATTGTTAATTATTCAATTAAATAATTGAATATATTAGTAATTATTATTATATAATTAATAATAATACTTAATAATAATATTATATAATTAATAATAATACATAATAATACCCTATAGGGTATACCCTATACCCTATAGGGTATAGTATATAGGATATAGTGTATAAAGTATAGGGTATAGTGTATAGGGTATAGGGTATACCCTATACCCTATTGGGTATACCCTATAGGGTATGCCCAATACCCTATACCCTATATCCTATACCCTATATCCTATTGGGTATACCCTATAGGGTGTACCCTATACCCTATACCCTATTGGGTATACCCTATAGGGTATACCCTATACCCTATATCCTATTGGGTATACCCTATAGGGTATACCCTATAAGGTATAGAGTTTACCCTATACCCTATACCCTATAGGGTATAGGGTATACCCTATATCCTATACCTTATACCCTATACCATATACCCTATAGGGTATATCCTATACCCTATACCCTATATCCTATAAGGTATAGGGTATACCCTATACCCTATACCCTATAGGGTATACCCTATACCCTATAGGGTATACCCTATAGGTTATATTCTATAGGGTATAGTGGATAAAGTATAGGGTATAGTGTTTAGGGTATAGGGTATAGGGTATACCCTATACCCTATACACTATACCCTATTGGGTATACCCTATAGGATATACCCTATACGCTATACCCTATACCCTATAGGGTATACCCTATACCCTATACCCTATAGGGTATAGGGTTGGGTATACCCTATACCCTATTGGTTATACTATATAACCTATAGGGTATACCCTATACCCTATACTCTATACCCTATTGGGTATAGGGTATAGGGTATACCCTATACCCTATAGGATATACCCCATACGCTATACCCTATAGGGTATAGGGTATAGGGTATATCCTATACCCTATAGGGTATACCCTATAGGTTATAGTATATAGGGTATAGTGTATAGGGTATAGGGTTTAGGGTATAGGGTTTAGAGTTTAGGGTTTGGGTATAGGGTATAGAGTATAGGGACGGGTAAAATTCTTTAATTTTTATTTATAAATGTATAGTTTTTTTATTATTTTTTATGAATATAAATAAGTATTTTGGACATTTTTTAGTACTGAAGTTTTTTTTTTCAAAAAGTTATATAAAAAAAGTTAGAAAAAAAATAAACAAATGAAAGTATAATAATGAAATCAGGGACGATTAAAATTCTTTAATTTTTATTTATAAATGTATAGTTTTTTTTTATTTTTTATGAATATAAATAAATATTTTGGACATTTTTTAGTACTGAAGTTTTTTTCAAAAAGTTATATAAAAATAGTTAGAAAGATAATAAACAAATGAAAGTATAATAAAGAAATCAGGGATAGGTAAAATTCTTTAATTTTTATTTATAAATGTATGTTTTTTTTATGAATATAAATAAATATTTTGGACACTTTTTAGTATTGAAGTTTTTTTTCAAAAATTTATATAAAAAAATTTGAAAAAAAATAAACAAGTGAAAGTGTAATAAAGAAATCAGGGACGGGTAAAATTATTTAATTTTTATTTATAAATGTATGTTTTTTTTTATTTTTTATGAATATAAATAAATATTTTGGACACTTTTTAACTTTTTAGTATTGAAGTTTTTTTCAAAAAGTTATATAAAAAAGTTAGAAAAAAAATAACAAATGAAAGTATAATAAATAAATCAGGGACGGTTAAAATTCTTTAATTTTTATTTATAAATGTGTAGTTTTTTATTTTTTATGAATATAAATAAATATTTTGAACATTTTTTTGTATTGAAGTTTTTTCAAAAAGTTACAAAAATAAATTACCGACTGATTATAATCCGTTGGTAATTAAATCCGTCACTAATCAGTCACTAACCTAAAATATAAATTTAATAATTATTTTAAATAATTTAGCAACGACTCAAATCCGTCGGTAATAATATGTAATTAATTTACCGACGGTTTTTAATCCGTCGGTAATTAAATCCGTCACTAACCTAAAATATAAATTTAATAATTATTTTAAATAATTTAGCAACGACTCAAATCCGTCGGTAATAATATGTAATTAATTTACCGACGGATTTTAATCCGTCAATAATTAAATCTGTCACTAACCTAAAATATAAATTTAATAATTATTTTAAATAATTTAGCAACGACTCAAATCCGTCGGTAAAAATATCCGTTGCCATTCCGTCATAAATTCGTCGGTAAAAAGTGCACAATTTTATGGAGCCAAAATGGTGACGGATTAGAGACGGAATTGAATCCGTCGGCATATCCGTCACTAAATCCGTCGGTAATCTTGTCCTAATTTCGATTTTATTTTTCACCCTAGGTCGTTGCTATTTCGTCGCTAATCCGTCATTATTAGTAACGGATTTATTTCCGTCACTTTTTTCCGTCGGTATCTGTCAGTTTTCTTGTAGTGTCATGATTAATGATACTTGATGATGCATAAAAGGGGCGATACCGGGGGTATATAATTAGTCGGGAATGCGGCGTTGGATTCCTGAACGAACGAACGGACGATCTGCAAAACAGACACCGTTAGGGCGCGGGGAGTTACCCCGCGCAAACCCTCCGGCGTGAGAATAAGCATCTGTATGGAGAGATGATATGAACCGAGAGGGAGGCATAATATATTTTGGGTAAAGAGAGTGTGTGCACCTTTTTTGGGGTGAGATTACTCCTTATATAGGATTAGGATGAGAGATATAATTGTAGTAGGATTGCATGAGATCCCTAGAATCGTGAATCAGATTGTGTAGGAGATCAAGTACGCATATAACTCCTGATTTGTAGAAATCCTGTTATGGAAAGGATTTATAAGCACATTCTGAATCTGTAGGTCGACGTACGTATTGTAGGTCGAGGTCGCCAGTTTGAGTCTAGGTCGACATGACTGCTTGATGTAGCTGGATGATGCTCTGTAGGTCGACGTACGTATTATAGGTCGAGGTCGTCTGTTTGAGTCTAGGTCAACATGACTGCTTGATTTAGCCGGATGATGCTCGTAAGAGATATAGATCGTATGTCAGACAAAGCTAGGTCGGGACCATAGAGGTCAAACAATGAGCTAGGTCGACTGATCTTGGCTAATGGGCCTTGTAGTAATTGGGCCGACCCACTAGAGATGTGGTGGTAATAATGTCTGAATAATTGGGCTTCACTCGTTGGGCCTAGCCCGTCACTTTTATTCCGTTCAATACTATCAATAATAATTTTTAGATTTTCATTAGATTAATTATTTTTTATTTGAATTACTTGGTCAAAGTATACTAAAGTTGACCAAAATCTTATTTCGAGCGGGATAGAGAGCGTATATATATAAAAGCTTAAGTGAACTTGAACTTTCCCCTCCAAAATACATTTGGAAAAAATTGTCATTTCTCTTTTACACCAATGAATGAAATGGACTATAATCACTTATAAAAAAAGATGCTTAAAATACAAAGATATAATAAATGCTATAATTAATGAATTAAATCATTCTCTTAATCATCAACGAGGCATTTATAAAAAACTACTTTAGAAAGATGGAAATTACAAAAAAAAAAAAAACACATAAGTTCGAAATTACCAAAAAAAAAAAATTTTGTTTTTTTTTTTAATCAGGTTTGGTCAAACAACTGATAATTTCAGTTATCACTTGCTTACAACTGATAACTGAAATTACAAGTGATAACTGAAATTATCAGTTGTTTGAAGCACAAATTACTCTTCAAACAACTAATAATTTCAGTTATCAGTTGTAAACAACTGATAACTGAAATTATCACTTGTTTGAAAAACTGATAACTGAAATTATCAGTTGTTTGACAAAAAAAACTGATTAAAAAAAATCCAAAAAAAAAAGTTTTTTGTAAAAAGAGAAAAAAAAAGTAATTTTTTGTAATTTTCCATCTTACATGTTTTTTTGTAAATGCCATCTTTTTTTGTGAGTTTTTTGTAATAAACCCATCATCTTAATCATCGCACACAATTTTTATTTTTCCTGTTCTAGCCCATCCCACCATTTTTTTTAACTTATTTTACCAAAATCTCATAAATAATGGCTAAAGCTTTTCCAATCACCAATTCTAAAACTCCTTTCTCCCAAAATACTTATTGTTTTAGACTTGCTCACACACATATGTATTAAGAAATATAACTATTACATATTAAATAAAACAATTTTACCCTTAGAGTTTTCAATTACCTAGATAATTAAATGCTTGTGAATGGAGTATTTCACAATTGTATATAAGGGTATATTTGATAACATTGGTAAATATAACTAGGTAATAGTAAAACAACAAGTATTTTGGGACACATTTAAACTCATTCAACAACAACAACAAATATTTTGAGACAAAGAAATAGAAATTAACGAAGAGTAGGCTAGATTTTATTTTTTTTTCCTTTTTTTTTTATAATACTAGTGGGTAACCCGTGCTTTGCACGGGAAACTAATTTGCCAATTTTTTATATTTTTTTTATGTTTTTATTTAATAAAGTAACATAATAATTTTTTGTAATATAAGTATATTGTATGAATTGAGACGTTCGCTTATAAATTTAGGAGAATTGTGTTGTTTTTTTTTTTTTAGCTTTTCTTGTACATAATGTGTATTTATTATGATAATTGAAATTAGAATATAAAGATGAATTATTATTATTATGAATTAAATTTTAATTTTATAGATGATTGACTTTTCTCACTCAACAATTAGTAATGTTAGTTGTTGGCAATAAATCACATTAGTAAAAGATTGACAAATTCAATTATGAATACGAACTCAAAAGGAAAAACTCAAAACATGAAAGTTGTACATAACATAAAAATACATGAATGTGTAAGTTTTCAACTTCAGAAAATTAGTTTTGATCAATTAAACACATGGAAACATTTAAATCCTGAAACTGAAACACATTTTGGAATTTTATGGTCATGCAAGATGGGTTAAAATAAATACTTAGAATATACATAAAATCATGTGAACATCCATGATCATTTCATGGGTTAAGAAGATATCGCAATTTACAAATCTCAAAATTTCATGTATTTATTTTACTATAATTTTTGCAAGGCACAGTAGCCCTTAATAGTGCTTTAGGCAGATTTTTATTACTTCAAATTTGAAGTCTAAAACCAAGTCAAATGAAGGAAGAATGTATTAAGGTTTATGCAAATAGATAAAGAAGAATTAGTAACAATCAACAAAAGTTATATATGTAATATTAAAAAAAATCATAAACAAAAATAGGAACTTAAAGAAACAAAGTGAAAAACAATGAATCTTACAACTTTGAACAACAACAATCTCAAAAGCATCCACATAGGTAGCTGCAAGAAATATAAACATGGCAATATTAATGAAGCCTACCAATTTTCATCAACAAAATCAATCAAGAATATCACGCACATGAAGTTAGGAGATGAAATACAACAACAACGAAAACAAACATCCTTTCTCATATTTATATTTCATGCAAAGACCGTACGTATTCTTATATTAAAAGTGATTAAAAATTATTTATATTATTAATTATTAATTAAGGAGTTAAAGGAACGAAAACTAAAAAGACATGCACAAAATACATTCAAACATATCAAATTTTTCAAATTCTTGAATGGTTATGAACAATTAATCTTCCATACATGAATGTATATATTATCTCTTAATAAATGAATGTCTAACATATGACCTTTCATATCCAAAGGGGTCTATGTAATAGTTAATGTATATTATAACTATTATAATTAACTAATACTATCAATAGTAATAATTAACTTATATAATAACTATTATAATTAACTAATATTATTAATAGTAATTAGTAACATATATTGTAAGTATTACAATCAGATAATCTATTAACAGTAATAGTTACTATTATGATTAACTAATATTATTAATAGTAATAGTTAACTTATGTAAAAAATATCATGATTAACTAATATTATTAATAAAAATTTTTAATTTATATAATAACTATTATGATCAACTAATACTATTAATAGTAATAGTTAACATATATTATAAGTATAATAATTAACTAATATTATTAATCGTAATAGTTAATTTATATAGTAATTATATGATTAACTAATACTACTAATAGTAATAGTAACATATATAGTTAATCAGGATAGTTAACTATTATTATTATAAGTATTAGTTACTATAATAGTTACCCTTTGTAATAACTAATATTATTAGCTAATACTATTAGCTACGGAAAAAAAATTGAAAAGTCATTTATTTATGAGGGTAGGCATTACCAAATACAACATTTATCCATGATTCGCCTACGTAGCAACACCATAGCTCTTTTCACCAACTTAATATATATATATATATATATATATATATATATATATATATATATATATATATATATATATATATATATATATATATATATATATATATATATATATATATATATATATATTTTACTCGATCTGTTTAGTTTAGATATTTATTATATAATTATAATTAAAACAATAGTAATTATTTCAAACTAAAATTTAATTGAAAAATAATAGTCATTATGTAGGGTTCAAAGGGAGTACATAAAATTAAAAAGAATTGCCAGTTCTAAAAACTCAAAACAAATAACATCAAATACTAAATATTATCGATCTCATCTTATTTCATTAGGTGCATTGTAGTTTGATTTATGTAATTATATAAAATAAACTCAATTTATCCCATCTATATTCAACATATTACGGGATTTATATAAGGCGTTAAAATACAATGAAAAGAAAAAGAAAAACCTTACTAATGAAACTACAAAAGTTATCTAAGGATTTTTGTTGGAATATTTGTTCTATTATTGGATTAATTGGTCGAAATCGTAACCGGCGGTTTGGCGGTTCGGTTTCGGTTCGCCCTTCTGGAAATCCGTGAATCGACGGTTTCGAACCGTCTGAAATAAAATCGTTGAACTGTTGTCACATTTTGTCAGATTTGTTAGAATATAGCTGTTATACCCGTTAGCTAATGACAAGTTGACCAAAAATAGTCGTGCTTGACCCTTTTTTAACCTGTTTTGATTCTACAAAAAAATTAAATAAAAAATATTTTTGTTATCCTAACATATTTTCGCAACTATAAATACCACCCCCCTCCCCTCACAATTTTTTTCACACAAACTCCCTTAACTCTCTCTTAACCTTCTCTAATGAATTTCGTCAATTTCATTCATTCTCAAGCTTAAGTCATAAACTAACTCTCATGTGTTTAAGTTTTAGGGTAAAATGTATATATGGGGTATATGTATAAGATTGAGTGGTTTGGTTTTGAGATATATATGAAATTTAGGTATATAATTTAGGGGGTTAGAGTATGTGGTATATGGTTAATGTAGATGAATTAAGGTTTAGGGTATGGAGTACTCCCTCCGTCCCATTACATGGTGTACAGTTACTGTTCACGCGTAGATTAAGAAAAAAAATAATGATATAAATATTGTGAGTGTAAAAGTAAAATAGGAGAGAGAATGAGTGGAGAAAATAGTAAATTATAATGGTGTTGTGAGTATTAAAATAATGTAGGAGAGAGAATGAGTGGAGGAAATAGTGATAAAAACTTTCCTTTTTAGGAAGTGTGTGGATTGTAATGGGACGTCCAAAAAGGAAAGTGTGTGGATTGTAATGGGACGGAGGGAGTATATGATTTTGATTTAAGGTTTAGGGCATAGGGTATATATGAGATTAATATAGATGAATTAGAGTTTAAGGTATGAAGTATATGATTTATATTTAAGTATATGGTATAGGATATAGGGTATATATGCGATTAATTTAGATGAATTAGGGTTTAGGGTTTATGGTATGAAGTATATGATTTAGATTTAAGGTTTAAGATATAGGGCATATGAGATTAAGGTAGATGAATTGAGTTTATGGTATGGAGTATATGATTAGATTTAAGTTTTAGGGTATATGGTATATATGAGATTAAAGTAGATGAATTAGGGTTTATGATATCGAGTATATGATTTAGATTTAAAGTTTAGGGCATAGGGTATATATGAGATTAAGGTAGGTGAATTGGATTTAGGGTATAGATTTAGATTTAAGGTCTAGGGTATACTGTATAGGGTATATGGTTAAGGTAGATGAATTATGGTTTAGGGTATGAAGTATATGATTTAGATTTAAGGTTTAGGGTATATAGCATATATGAGATTTAGGTAGATGAATTAGAATTTGGGGTATAAAGTACTCCCTCCGTCCCACGTGAATGTGGACTAACTTTTTGGGTGTGGGAATTAAGGAAAAGTGATGTAAGAAAGAGAAAAAGTTAAATGTTGTGAGTATGAAAATTAAATAGGAGAGAGAATGAGTGGGAGGAATAGTGAGGAGAGAGAATGTTGTGAGTGTAAAAGTGAAGTAGGAGAGAGAATGAGTGGGTGGAATAGTGAATATTCTTTGCCATTTTGGGAAGTTTGCATTCACGTGGGACGGACCAAAATAGAAATAAGTTTGCATTCACGTGGGACGGAGGGAGTATATGATTTAGATTTAATGTTTAGGATATATTGTATAGGGTATAGGGTACATGGTTAAAATATACTCCCTCCGTCCCATTAAGCTTAAGAAGATTCCATTTTGCGCGGGAATTAAGGAATATTATTATAGTATTAGGAGAGAGAATGAGTGAAAGAAGTGTTGTGAGTGTGAAAAATTAAATAGGAGAGAGAATGAGTGGAGGGAATAGTAAATTATAATGTGTTGTGAGTATTAAAATAATGTAGGAGAGAGAATGAGTGGAGAGAATAGTGATTTAAGGTTTTCTTTTTGGGATTTCTTAAGACTTATGGGACGCCCAAAATGGAAAGTTTTCTTAAGACTTATGGGACAGAGGGAGTATGAATTAGAGTTTAGGGTATTAAGTATACTCCCTCCGTCCCAAAAAGTTTGTCCCATTTGACTTTTTAGTTGAACTTTGACCACAAATATATGACAATTTAATTATGTTCATGAAATTCTAAAAATTCCTATTGATTCACCATTAATAATATTATCAACAACAACTTTTAGAATTTCATGAACATGATTAATCTCTCGTAAATTTGTGGTCAAAGTTCAACAAAAAAGTCAAATGGGACAAACTTTTTGGGACGGAGGGAGTATGACTATTTAAGGTTTAGGGTTTTTCCTAACGTTTTTTATAAAACTTTTTGGAAAAAAAAAATCAGTATAAAAAATGTCTAAAACATGTTTTCCTATTCAATAAAAAAAAATTTAAAGGGTATTTCGTCCCTCTTTTCTTTTATATACTCTCATTTATTTAGTTCTTTTCTATCTTTTTTTATATAACTTTTTGTAAAAAAATTCAGTAATAAAAAAAGTCCAAATTTTTTTTCTATTCAATAAAAAAAATAAAAAATTAAAGAGCAGTCAGTCCCTCTTTTCTTTTATACTCCATCCGTCCCGCATAAGAATGCACTCTTGCCTTTTTGGGCGTCCCGCATAAGAATGCACTTTCCAAAAATGGAAATCTTTTATTAATAAAATATTACACTAACCCACTCAAAAACACACTAATTGTAAAGTTAACATTCCTAATTTCCCATTCTAATTAATACCCACCACCCACCCTTTCACATCAGTTTTCACTCTCTCTCTCTCTCATTTTACCGGTGAAGAAAACCCATTTCTCTCTCCATTGCCATTAGAGAAACCCTTATCTGTCGACAAAAATAAATGTAGATCTACAATTATTCTTTCAATTTTACCCCAAATTTTCATAGAAGAACGTTATGTGAGGCTCAGAGAACTTCATCCATGGTTGAATTCTTCTTCGACGGACACTTCACATTCGTGTACACTCGATTTAGGGTTTCCGTCGGAAGATTCGCCTCTAGCCGAAAATATCGGTTCAATTTCGCCGAAGCTGGAGATACCATTGACGCCAGAATCCGATTCATGTACACTCGATATAGGTTTTCAGTACGAGTTCCCGTCTTTACCATTTTCAGATTTGCCTCCGGCCAAAAATATCGGTTCTTCGCCATCTTTGGCCGACAATCTCGTGGCGGAGACACCATTTACGGCGGCTCACGAGTGTGCTTCATCTAGTATGGAAGTTTGCTCTACTTCAGAACATGCTTTTGCTTTTCGTGCCAAATTTTCCGGTGGAACCTTGGATTTGCTATATCTATTCTTGCCATGGCTGAATCCCTCCGACCCAAGATATCTAAAAAAAAAAAAACAGGTCATCCCTTTCTTTTATAAATGTGATAGTCAGTAATGTTGGTTCTATTGAACTATGGGAGTTAGTTTGACTGCAATTTTAGTGATATGTTGGCTTGCTAAGTGTGAAATGATGATATGCCTCTTTGCTCTGTTAATTTTGTGATGACAGATTTTGTGCCCCTTTTTCTTGGTATTATGTTGATAAAAACAAATTGCACTTGAATCTTGGCTGGAACTCTATGATGATTTCAATCTAAGAGTTAAAAATGTGATGAAACTTTCTTTTTGTTAGCTTTTTATGCATAGTTTGATGGATATGAAATGGTGAGATGGTAGTATGTGACTCTGGAAACCGTATGAACTCTATGATGATTTAATCTAAGAGCACATTTTCATTACACCAAAAGGCTTTAGGAAGCCAAGTTTATAAATATAAAAGGCACCAAGCTAATTTTTTTACACAAAAGGCTTGTACATGCCAAATCTATAACCAAAATACATGTTCAAATGACAATTATAGTACCAAAATACCTGTTCAACTTGATGTCATGTTTTGTAGCAGAACCATTAAATGTCTAAGGCTGCCATCTGACCTTCATACCCGTTTGCATGCCCAACTCCATTAAATGCATGAGAGTTTCTTTCACCAATTTTGGATCTATATCAAGGTCTGTGGGAAGCAGTCCGACATTTTCCAATGCATCCTTGCCTAGATGTGGTCCCTTGAAGCAATTCTTTCCCTTATAATCCATGTTTTTTTTTATGACTTCTTGCAAGCTTAAGAAAACCTTGTTCAGTGTTTTGTGGCATAAAATAGCAAATGATTCTTGAACTCCTTCCACCAAATCATCAACTGTTTTAAGTTGTCTATCTATTTTGATTGATTCTATTGATCTAAAATACCCAAGATCATTGATATTAGTATCTGGGCTATTTGGAGGCTGGAAAATTAAGTTTATGTTGAAATCATCGCTGCTTGCTGCCTTTCGAAAATCTGGGTCATCATTTTTGATATGTGGGGGAGCATTATCCCATTGAATTGTGATGTCTTTGCTTAAGTTTGGTGGCCACTTGCTTTTGATTGCAGGAATAACCTGCAATCAGTACACTTTTTTCTTTAAATACTGAAGGAAAAAAGAATTTGAAGCAAAGTAAAACAATTAAAATGGGTTGTACTTACATGGTTAATCAACATTGCTTTTGTGACTTCTTTGTTGACCCCTTCAAGTGGTTTTGTAACAAGTGTTTCGGCTGGCCTATGGATACTTCTCCTCTTTGCTGGCTCTGTCTTTGTGAAAGGCCAAATTCCAATTTTTTTCATCAAAAATCAGCTCACCATTCTCCGTGTAAATGGGCCTACTCACAGCACAAAAAAACATTACCTTGGTAATGTACCTTTTGCTTTGGCAATTTCTGTGAGGTTCTTCTTCACCGGGACAGATGTAGTACTTCTCGTTTTCTTTCGTCATGTTAAACCATTTTTCATCACAGTGTACCACATCTGTCATTGGCTTAAAAATTGGTTTGCCTAGTTCACAATCAATAGTGATTGCATTTAAACAATATCTGAGCCTAGCTATTTCATTTTCTGGGGTTAAAGTGGGTTTGATGACATTTGTGTGGGGTCCGATCACACCAGTTTCTTTCCATCTTCCAACTGTGCTCTTGCTAACTCCCATTTCATGTGCTACATTCCTGATTGTGTTCCTCTTTTTAAATGGAATTGCTTTCATTCTTTCTTCATCAAAATGAACACTAATCTGTTTTGCTCTTTTATTTGGTTTGAAAGAATGACATCGAAGATGCTTCACCTTTGCCCAAATGACGTAGATCGTTCTTTTTTCGACTCCATATGCTGCTGCTACTTGAACTGCCTTTGATTTGGGTAGTCTTTCACCTTTTGAAGCTTCCAACAAGCTTGCTGCAATTAGATTTTTGTCTTCAACAGACAAGTGACCCATCTTTTGGTTTTGAATTTGGAGTTAATTTTTTGATGTAATGAATTCAAATGATAGTTAAGGGGTGTTTTAAGTTGATGTGGAGGGAAATTTGAAATTTCATTTGTAAACCTGATAGGTTTTCATTTTGGTTTAAGAAATTAGTTTCCCTCCTTATCAGTCAAATCGGATCGATATTTTGTGTATTAGGATGCTTTTTTTTTTCTTTGTAAATTTCGAATATCAATATAAATATTGAAAGTCAGTAGTAATGATTGTACTACTTTTGCTTTATGGAGGGAGAGTATTAGTATAGTAGTGGAAGATGTCCTATCTCCTAATCCTCACTAATCTTCCCCTACTATCTCTACTTAACAATAAAATACCTTATTCCTTAATTTCCACGCAAAATGGAAGAGTGCGTTCTTACGCGGGATGGAGAGAGTATATTCTAATTTATTTATTTTTTTCTATCTTTTTTTATATAATTTTTTTGTAAAAAATTCAGTAATAAAAAAAGTCTAAAATATTTTTTCCTATTCAATAAATAAAATAAAAATTAAAGGGTAGTCTATCCCTCTATTCTTTTATATAATTTCATTTGTTTAATTTTTTCTATCTTTTTTATATAACTTCTTGTAAATATTTTCAGTAATAAAAAAAAAAATCTAAAACAGTTTTTTCTATGAAAAAGAAAAAAAAAAAACCAAAATCTTTGAATCGTTGGTTCAAAACCGAAACCGTGAACTGGTGGCAGTACACGTTCGATCTGAAACCGGTAGTTTCTCGAACAGGAACCGAAACCGAAACCTTAACCGTAACCGTGTTTGGTCTAGGTGTGAGACTAGTTGTGTAAATAATGTTATTGAATTATTAATCAAGATTGCAAGCAGAATCATAGAAAATCTTGAACTTTGTCAAATTGGAAAGCAAAGCAGCAACACTTATTAAGGACATACCCTACAGATTTGTTGCATTCCTATCAGTGGTGCTAAAATTATGAAGTGTTTGAATTGTGGCCTATGCACTATAGCTGTTCGACAAAATGCCCAGCTGAGAAGACGAAACTTTTGATATGGCCAATCAAGTGTTAGAACTCTTCTTCTGCTGCTGAACAATGTCTAGACATTGTGCTTGTGAGTATCACTTTCAAGATTTCACGTTCGATAATAAAGCTTCTGAGGAGGAAAGCTTTTCTACAACACCTTATGTTCTGAGGAGGAAAGCTTTTCAAGATTACACAATGTCTAGACATTGTGGTATATTTACTTTTGACTGTTGGTCTCATTTTTGTCTTTTATTCCTCATGCTATTGGATATCTTTTGTTTGATCAAACATATTTAGGAATTTCATCAGTCATCTGATTTATTACTTCTTCCTTTTCAATCAAAAAATAATAATAATCCATTTTTGATAAGTTAATGTTCACAGATATATTATTTCATTGGAGTTGAATTTAGTCAGAAAAATGTTTAAATGGAGGGGGGGGGTCAAATTGAGGGTTTAAGGAGATAATAGGCAGAACTTCTGAAATGGGAACACCCAATTGAGTCCACATGTTTGACTTGCATAAGTAGGTTACAGACTTTTGTGAGTGGAGGGGGAAGAGAGATTCATCAGCTATGATTACATTGAGCCGGTAAGTGTGAGTAGAGAGGGGAAGAGAGATTCATCGGCTAAACGGTGGGGAGTGAGGAGGGGGATCATCGGCCAACCGGAAATATGATATCAGTAAATTCAGCCCCAGCCCTTAAAGGACAAAATAATAGAATGGCAGAGAAGGAAAAATAAACCATGACAGAGAGAAAATAGAAGATGGGGCACGTGTGAAGAAGCGAGAAAATGAAGACCCAACTTGGGTTTGCTGTACAATAGTCCTACTATATCAACTATACAAGGAAATGATATATGACATATACAAATATGTAAACTATATATCATCACCTGGACACCCTTGTTTTGCATGATCAGCAGCATCCTGCTTTTGTCTTGCTAATTCTAAATTCTACACCACCTCATTCATCGATGATCGACCACCTCCGCTCTCTGCTATGCACCTCCTTCCTATCTCTGTAGAAGTTTTAAAACACTTGGTCAATCTTCCCTCTTAGCTGCTGGTCCACCACCTAGTCACTGCTCCCCATTTGATGGCAGTGTTTGACCCACTCAGCCAAGTTCACAGGGTATAGATCCTCCATATCTCTTTCCACCAGCGTTGGTAACACCGCTGGTCTTCCACATAGTACCTCAAAGATTCCGGATCCAAATGTTTAAATGTTTGGCGCTGTTAAGATTCCTGATCCAAATACCCAATATTACCTTTAACTAGAGTACTAACCAGTGGCGGATCCACGACTATTGATATGGATGCAAGTGCACCCATTCAATCAAATGATTTGTCTAGTTTAGTGGTTAAAGAGCTAAATTTTTAACCTTATGGTTGTGGGTTCGAGTCCCACAACAAGCACTTATTTATTTATTTACACAATTTACTTCTTGAATCTTTATACTGTAATTTGTGTACCCACTTACAAAATGTCTTGGCCCCGCCACGAGTACTAACGTGTGTATGTCCTGTCTAACATGTGAGGGCCAAGTTTGGACAACCCAAAATCTGCAACTTTGGCAACCCATCTTTCATCCAAGAGAATGTTTGCAGTTGTCACATCCCGATGGATGATAGTCTCTTTTGTGCCTGTGTGAAGGCAGTGCAAACCCAGTGCAACATCTTTGCATATCCCGAGTCCCAGTTTCCGTGGAAGTGGGGTTTTCTGATGGGTATTATCAAGAGGTGATAATATAGGGATCCTCGGGCTATGAAGTCATATATGAGTTTCATCTCGTTATCGTCCATGTAGTATCCTATTTTTGAGAGACAGCATAGCGATTTCGGATCTTGGACAACACCTTTATGTGATGTTGTG
Source organism: Adenophora triphylla var. japonica (assembly GCA_022495995.1). Taxonomy (NCBI): domain Eukaryota; kingdom Viridiplantae; phylum Streptophyta; class Magnoliopsida; order Asterales; family Campanulaceae; genus Adenophora; species Adenophora triphylla. The sequence goes on along the minus strand of JAFEMH010005163.1, from coordinate 61,545 downwards.
GCTCCTTGGTCGATATAGCCTTTGTAGACCTTTCTGAAATCTCCATAATGTATGAGATTAGATTTGAAAAATTTGTTTGCACCCATCTTTATCTCCACAAGTAAGAAGTTGCGGCAGTGGTGATGGGCTGATGTTCTTTCCTTGAAAGTTTTCTGTCTCGTCTCCACTTTATACAAACATTTTTTTTGTCCAAGATACTCCCATTTTATAGTCAGAGTCCAATTTTATCTTTAATTGGTCAACTTGATTAAATTTCTAGTAATTCTTACATAAATTAACATGTCTTCTGAAATCGTAAAAATGCTAATCTGTTTTTAATGTAGATTTAGTAGTTATTGAAATTTGTTACTTAAAAGCCAGAATAATTATCTGTTGAATATTTATTTGATATGTTCTCATATTGACTTTTAAATATAGTAAGTGGACTTCTCCTACATAACCAGAGGAGTATTGCTCTGTAGCTTTCTCATATGGGCCGGTGACATCCGACTGCATAGCAGTCAGTATGTTGCCATTGAATCCAATTTAGGGGCACGATTGTCTTTTGACCTTCCCCACTCTCACCAACAGGGGTCATCCGATTTGTGGAGGATTAATCTGGGCCATTGGTAGCGCATGCCCCATTTCCTTTTCATATGAAGCCAAATTTCATATCAGAATGTATTTGTCCTCTTACCTTAACCTTATGATTCTCGACCTTCATTACTGTACATTTAAATCATGTATAAATGAACTACTAATAAGGTTCTAGCATTACACAAACAATTTGGTCATTGTAATTTACAAGTGATGGCTTTAGTCAGAGATCTTGTTATTTTCCTCACAACTACTGTGTGTTTCTTCCTCCTTTTGAAGTTCACTAAGTTTCTTCATAAAGTATGGTGGAATCCAATCAAGATACAGAAGATACTATATTCACAGGGAATCAAAGGCTTGCCTTACAAGTTTCCCCATGGAAACACCAAAGTGATCTCTAGCATGAGAAGCCAATCCATGGACCAACCCATGGAAATATCCCACAACTTATTTTCTAGGATTCAACCTCACGTCTACACATGGACAGAGGTTTATGGTAAGTCAGCAATAAATTACAAGTTTAAAAACATGTTCTCTACGAGTTCAATTTCAATTTTTTATATTATGGAACTTGAAAGTTGGAAGTACTAAATTAGTCTTCTCTTTCACTTCTGCACTTTCTTCTGTGATATTAGGGATGAACTTTCTTGATTGGCATGGTTCACAAGCTCAATTGTTCGTCACTGAACCGGAGCTAATCAAAGAAATAATGATCAACAAAGAAGGAGCTTATCCCAAAATGGAGATGGAAGGGTATGCAAAAAAGCTGCTAGGGGAAGCACTTATAACAAATGAAGGTGAAAAATGGGCAAAGATTCGCAAACTGGCGAATCATACTTTCCATGCCGAGAGCTTGAAAGTAAGATTCATTAAATCTGTAAACTTGGTACTCCGTAATTTATTGATTGTATATCTGTTTCATAGCTGAGGTTGACCTCACTTGGATAAATTCTTATTTCATTTGTTAAGATTCATACAATAAAGTGGTAATAAAATTTCTGCCAGATATATGAGTGGTTGTGAATTTGTAGGGTATGATTCCAAAGATGAGTGCAAGTGTGGAAACAATGATTGAAGGATGGAAAAACCGTGATAGAAAAGAGATAGATGTGTATAAAGAATTTGGAGCTGTTACTACAGAGGTTATATCAAGGACTGCTTTCGGGAGTAGTTACTTAGATGGGAAACATATTTTCGAGATGGTAGCAAAGTTAACTTCAATAACTGTCAAAAACATTTACAGAATCAGGTTTCCTGGGATTAGGTACGTAATTCTTATAAGGTGACTTTTTTAAGTTATCAATTTTTTAATTTTTTTTTACGGTTATTTGGAACCGTCAAATTACAGTCATATACTGAAGACTGAAGATGAAATCGAAGCAGCAAAGCTTGAAAGGAAAATAAAGAAATCAATTCTGGACCTCGTAAAGGATAGAGAGATATTGGACACAGAGGGAGATGATGTGGGAAATGATTATCTTGGACAACTTGTGAAGATCGCTAATGATTCTGATGAGAAGAAAAGGATTTCAATAGAACAGATGATTGATGAGATCAAGGCAGTTTACGGCGCTGGACATTTAACTACCACAAACTTACTAGCATGGACAGTTTTTCTTCTGGCAATTCATCCTGATTGGCAAGAGAAAGCAAGAAAAGAGGTAGTCGACCTCTTTGGACATAAGAATCCAACTTCAGATGGTATAGCAAGACTACGAACCGTAAGCATAAAAATCAATTTATTTTTTTCGATATTAAAAAAACAAATTGTCTCCTAAATTACATTTTGATTTATCTTTCTAACTATATTGCAGATGAATATGATCATTAATGAAACTCTCAGACTATATCCTCCTGTGCTTATGGTAACAAGAAAGGTGGAGAGGGAAATTAGATTGGGTAACTTCATGCTTCCGGCTAATATAAATATATTTATATCGATTCTTGCACTTCACCACAACCCGCAGATTTGGGGCAAGGATGTTCACAGTTTCAAACCAGAAAGATTTGCTCTAGGAGTGGCTAAAGCTACCAACAATAATGCTACAGCATTTATTCCATTTGGTATGGGACCTCGAACATGCGTTGGCTTAAATTTTACCACCAATGAAGCAAAGATAGCCCTTTCGATGATTCTGCAGCGGTACAAGTTCACTCTATCTCCAAATTATGTTCATTTCCCTGCTGATATCTTTATTCTAACCCCAAAGAATGGAGTTCAAGTCATCCTCCATAATATTTGAACCAATCAGCATTTATTTCTTCTTATTTTTTTCTGTAGTTCTTTTATTTTCTTGTTGATCTTGTTGTACTGCATTAGAGTTGGTAATGTGTGTATATGCAGTAAATGTGTGTCGTAAAGTCCTGAGTGCAAGAATCATGGTGTAGGAATGTTCAACATCATGATGTTATAATAAGTAATTGCATTTTCACGATCTCATTAATATACTGATTTCTTATCGTAGATTTAGATGTGATGTTGAGAAAGAATTTGTTAATGATCCAAAATTAAAGCCTACATATAGTACAGAGCCAAAACAGCCTATCTCCTTTAAAAGCATATATTATGAAAAGCGATTAGGACTTTCGAAGGACCACAAAGATGATTGCTTCCTACTCTAGGTGGTCCTCAATTATATTGGTTAATTATTATCAATTAGTTGAGGAAAGAAATAACAAATTATAGATGAACAAATCCAAAAGGATCCTAACACTTTCAAAAGATCATACTGATATACTGATACGTTTGGGATTTGACCTAATTATAAATAAGTCCAGATTGCATCTGATACAGAAAATTCACATTAAGATGATTTTTTTTCCGTGTTAATCATTTTTTGTGTGTGTGTGAGATGACTAGCATTATTGCAACCATTTGTTCGTATCTGTAAGTTTTAATACCGTCCACGTGGTTCTTTACATTTATATTGATTCGTTGCATGCCTATATTTTATGTCATCAGCTTCTACAAATGGTATGAATGCTTGCTATCAATAAGCTGTTGAATCAGCATGATGGAACGTTAGTTTTTGAGTGAATGATGTAGGTTTATATTCATTCTGTGCATGGCTGTGATAATGACCTGAAGTTTTAGTACCCATTTGAAAACAACTGCTTAGCAACTAGCTTGATTCCAGAAAATCTCTGTCCTTTATATATATACTAAATTCTGAGCTGATAATAAAGAATAGTTGAGATAAGACCACTCTTATTTTAATGGGAATTATTCGTTCAAATTGAACGTCATGGTTCGTAAGCTAGATGGACCACAACATGTCTTAGTTTCTAAGATCATAAATTTAAATAAGAAAGCTTGTAAAAGTACAATAATTGCTATTTCCTTGTAGATGCTTTTGTAAGGAAGCATCTATGATTTTGTACTTTTGATTATAGTGAAGATTCCTTCATTAGTTGATTTCTGTGAGTTCTAACACCTTGTATGTGGTTTAATCTGTTGACTGACTTTACAGCTTATAATGATTTGATGCATGCTTATATTTCAAGCTATCAGCTTCTACAAACCATATGAATGCTTGCTATCAGTAAACTAATGTGGAATATCAGCATAATGAAATGATAGTTTTTAAGGTTCATGATCTCCGTTGATATTCATGTCATACATGGTTGTGATATGGACCTGAAGTTATTATAGTACTCATTTTGGACCACATAGCTGATCTTTAAAAGATCTCATTGCGTGTGTGTATGTGTCGTTGTCGATATTAAAACAACTTCTTATAGTATACTATCTTGATTCCAGAAAACCTGTCCTTGATATATATACTAAATTCAGAGCTGATATTTATGGGAATTTCCCTTTCAAATTCAACATCATGGTTTGTTAGCTAGAGGGACCACTATATGTCTTAGTTTCTAAGATCATAGATTAAAATAAAAGAATTTGTAAAGGTACAATAATTTCTATTTCTTTTTAGATGTTTTTGTATGGACGCGTCTATAAGATTCTGTACTTTTTATTATAATGAAGATTCCTTCAATAATCTCTATTGTGAATTGAAAAGTTATATTAAGTCGTCATATAAGCTTTCCTGAGCTAATTCAGTTTCGAGAAGTATGGGGATAGTTGGAATTTTGCTCATCTCTGTTGCAAGTTCTTTGTTCTTGTTCTTCTTACTAACCATTTTCAGGTTTCTTCACAAAGTATGGTGGATGCCTACCCGCATACAGTATCAAATGAGATCGCAGGGAATCAAAGGCCCTCCATACAAATTTATTCACGGCAACACCAAAATGATTTTAGACTTGAGGAGGGTATCCATGGGCCGACCCATTGAAGATTTATCACACAACATTTATCCAAGGATTCTGCCTCATATACATTCATGGTCAAACCAATATGGTAACTAACACGTCTAATATCAGATTAAACGGTTATTATCTTGAAAGACAGTTGCAAAATATGATGTTGACTTTTCTTGACTTTTGAGACTATTTTGTAGGAATGAATTTTCTAAATTGGTATGGTCCTCAAGCACAACTGGTAGTCACGGAAGCTGAGCTTATCAAAGAAATATTGACTAATAGAGAAAACTCTTATCCAAAAATAGAACTTGAAGGCCATGCAAAGAAGCTTTTAGGAGATGGACTTTCATCAACGAAAGGTGAAAAGTGGACCAAGCTGCGGAAACTGGCCAACCATGTTTTTCATGCAGAGAGCTTGAAAGTATTTGCTCAATTCATTTTCATGAGCATCTTGTACATATATATATATATATATATATATATATATATATATATATATATATATATATATATATATATATATATATATATATATATATATATATATATATATATATATGTACATATATAATATCGCTTTTGTTATTGTTATGAATGTATATAATTATGCAGAATATGATTCCGGCAATCATTTCAAGTGCTGAAGTGATGCTAGAAAGATGGAAAGATGAGTACGAAGGAAAAGAAATAGCGGTATTTTAGGAATTCAGGGTCTTAACATCTGAAGTAATTTCCAAGACAGCATTTGGAAGCAGTTACTTAGAAGGGAAGAACATATTTGATATGCTCATGAAGTTGACTTCAATAGTTTCCAGAAATGCCCATAAAATTAGACTTCCCGTTATCAGGTTGGTTAAATTATTTATAAAACTCCTCGTTCATTGGTGTGATTATTTGGTCGTTTCCTAACAAACGAACTGTCTCTATTTTTGCAGCCTTCTTATAAAAAGTGCTGATGTTTTAGAGTCAGAGAAACTTGAGCAAGGAATAAGAGATTGCATAGTGGGAATCATTGAGAAGAGGGGGAAAATAAATAACGAGGAAGCGAGGAGCTTGGAAAATGATTTTCTCAGAAAATTGCTGGAGGCTAATATTTTAGTTGATGACATGGTCGATGAGTGCAAGACATTTTATTTTGCTGGTCATGAAACAACTACATCCTTGCTCGGATGGACTATTCTTCTTTTAGCTATCAATAAGGACTGGCAAGAGAAAGCCAGGACAGAGGTACTAGGCTTGTTTGGCCAAACAAACCCCAGTGTGGATGGCATCGCAAGACTAAAAGTGGTAAACAAATACCCTTCTCCACTCCCCTTTATATTTTCAGTATAACCTTAAAGAAATTTAAGTTGCTTCTGTTCTTTTTTTTTTTTTTCAAATTTGAATTTTTATTAATTGATGACATAATCTATTACAATAGTGACACTTGGAAAGTGAAATCTATTATTGATGGGATTGAACCCCTGATCTTTCATATAGAAAGGTATACCTGATGCTGCTTGAGCTAGAGCTCTTTGGCTGCTTCTGTTCTTTTTGATGTTCACTTGTGACCCTGTCCGTACAAATATATTAGGAAAATGCGAATATCACCACATTTGTGTTCAATGTTTTTTGTTTTCCCTGTATAATTTGTGTATTTCCATGTAGATGAATATGATCATTGAAGAATCTTTACGACTATATCCACCCGTGCCAGCTATAAAGAGGAAGGTAGAGAAGGAAGTTAAACTAGGAAAAATAACACTCCCACCTCAAATGGAGCTATACATTTCACCATTAGCTATCCACCATGATTCTCAAATATGGGGAGAACACGTTCACGAATTCAAGCCAGAGAGATTTGCAGAAGGGGTGGCTAAAGCTACCAAGAACACATCAGTATCTTTCTTGCCATTTGGTTATGGACCAAGAACTTGCGTGGGATTAAATTTTGCCATTATTGAAGCAAAGATTGCACTTTCGATGATCTTACAGCGTTTCAGTTTTACTCTATCGCCTCTTATGTTCATTCCCCTGTTCAAGTATTTATTGTTCGTCCACAACGTGGAGTTCAGGTTATTCTTCATGCATTCTGATGGAACAAATGAATGTCTATGGCATGGAGACAGCTTCTTCAGAAGAAAAGAGAGGTGTAAGTTAAAAATCTTCTTTATATTCTAAGAGCTTATATTTAAAAATCAATTTATAAATATTATTTTGTATGTGTAAAATATATTAATGTTTACATATTGTAGTGTTTTAAGGGGATTATTACCACCTAGTCCTCCACCCATATCAAAACTACCATTAAGGACACAGATTTTGGAAATTGGCGATCTAGTCCAATGCCAGAAATAATATTATCATACGGTCCATGAATCAACGTAAACTTTTCTAAATGACAAAAATACCTCTCTCTCTCTCTCTTCTCTTACTTTCTCTCTCTACCAGTGTGATAACTCCATGTGAGTCAACATGACTCCTCCCTCATCTTTGACATGACTTTGGCATTTCCATAAGACAAACTTGTACGTAGGGCCTTTGATTCCCTGAGATCTCATGAAATGATGTATGTAATGTGGGGTAAGCCATATTGTGTAATGGAACTTAATAAGAAGTAAGAGCGGCGTTGCACGTAGACGACTCAAAATGAAGGCGATCATGGCTTCCTTATCTAAAGTATAGCACTCCCTTTTGTGATCATATCCCTCAAAATACACACTTATAAAGGCTTTGGGAAACGTAGAGTCGAGTAATGAAATAAGAAAAGGATGCTGGAAATAAGGAAAAGGGATTGTCCCAAAATGAATGTCCATTTTTGTTCGTGATCAAGAACAACAAATGGGCATTCACTTTGGGATGAAGGTAGAAATTAATTTAATTCCGAGTATCTATATAAACCAGGCTCACAATTTTACCATTGTGCCTCGGTTTTGGTGGCAGAGTTAGAGAAAGGTGCAAATGATGAGGGTTTTTCGTCAGAGAGAGATAGAATCCATTGGTTCCAATCTGTACGAGGGAGAATCAAAGAACCATCAACCAGGTATCCTTCTATTCTTTCAAATATGACTTGAGCTTCCTAGGTGCCTAAAGCATAATAATGCAAGTACTTGTTTTCTCTTTTAAGAAGACAATAATAGCATTTATATTCAGTCTTCTCCTGTTTACCATTCACATTTATTGCTTCCTGGAACAAAATTATTACTGAAACCACCTAGTTTTTTTTTTTTTTTTTTTTTTTTTTTTTTAACTATAGTGTTTTGTCAATTTTCCACTTTTTCATTGTTTTCTCGCATCTCATCAGCGCGCCCCAAATCATTTTGGGATTGGGCTTTGTTGTTGTCGCTGTTGATCAGATCCCAACTCTTTTGACAATGAGAAGAGTTCATTGAAAATACAGTGAACACTGTGTTTATAATCTGTGGCATTACATTCCTTTATTTTATTCCAGAAAATAAACAAAATCTAGCATCAAGTTGCATTATACTTCCATGAAGCACTTATCATAAATAATACCCAAATACATTACTATGACATAACTTTTCTTATATTATAATCAACAGAACAAAGGAGATAATAATTTAAGCTTTGTGGGAAACAAAACTTCAACAGTACACAGTAATCTGTTGAAATCATTGAATGTGTTAGTGGCTAAAACAGTAATCTGATTGGCTAAGCATTCAATTACGTTTCAACATCACCCTCTTATTGTATCATTTAGATAAATAAACCAAAAACAACATATTTTACGTGAACAGATGACAAATGCTTACAATGACATATACACTAATCTTCTGCTGCCGGCTGCCCTCTCAGCTCAAAATCTGGTTCTCTACTGGCCAAGGCTGCCCTAGAGTGGATGGAGTAGTACCTGAAGTCCATGTTGTGGGCGAATAGTAACAACTGCAATTGGTGAGTGAATATAAGTAGGGGATAAGGTAAACGAGTAACGTTGTAGAATCATTGAAAGAGCTATCTTTGCTTCATTGATGGCAAAGTTATTCCCTACACAACTTCGAGGCCCCAAACCAAAGGGCTGAAATGCTGCAGGATTGTTGTTTGTAGCTTTAGCTATCCCTTCAGAAAATCTTTCTGGTTTGAATATATTCACGTCCTCTCCCCATATCTGAGGGTCATGATGAATTGCTAAAGTCGGGATACCTATAACCATGTTGTCCGAAAGACTGAACTTCCCCAATCTGACGTTTCCCTTAACTTTTCTGATGAGGTTTGCCGCGGGAGAATATAACCTTAGTGTTTCATTGATGATCATGTTAATCTACACCACAAAAGAAGTGTTAAAGTTACAAACCATGAACTCTGATACCATGTTAAGTTACCAATTCCTCTAAAAGATTAAATTTTAAAATGTATATCTTGCATTTTACATTAACAAGAACTCCAGTTTAGCATGACATTGTAAAATATTATGCTAGGCCAATCTGTTTAAATCCATTGTACTTTCATGGGGTTTCACTTTTACCATTATACTTTTTTTCTTTCAAAAATACTATTGGAGTATGGAAAATGTATCATTTTGACCCCAAAATTGCGAACTGAGACACAGATTTGGGATCAGAATGAAACGTTTTCCAACGTACAGTACTATGTTTGAAAGAAAAAAAGTATAATGATAAAAGTGAAGCACCCTTAAAAGTACAATGGATGAAAAACGGAGATTGCCATATTATATGCTATAAATTTGAAGATGTTTGCTGTCATATCACTTTGTGAGAGAAGTTTGTATTTATTGAATATTACCGTTTTCATTCTTGCAAGGCCATCTGAATTTGGTTGTTGCTTGCCAAATATGTCGATCACCTCTTGCCTTGCCTTTTCCTGCCAATCTGTATGAATTCCGAGAAGGAGAAACATCCAGGAAAGCAAGCTGGTGGTAGTTTCTTGTCCAGCCAGATAAAAAGACTTGCAGTCATCAACAACATCATCAACTGTTAGCTTGTGACCATCATCAGCTTCATGGCTAGCCTTCACAAGTAAGCTTAAATAATCATTGCCAATGCTTTCTGTTTCTGCACCAAATGTTTTATTCTCCCTTTTCTTTATCATCCCTATGATGGATTCCTTCATTCCCCTTTCAAGTTCCTCTGATTCAATCTCATCGCGTGATTTAAAGATCCAACTACAAAACGGATTATTCATCATTTCCAATATGCATGATAAAGAACATCCATTAGAATAGGCAACCATAACTTGTACTCCCCCGTCCCAAAATAAATGTCGCATTTGGCTTGCCAACGTTTTTAAGGATGGTGCTTTACTATTTTCTATATTGGTTGTACAATGATATCATTGCACCAAGTCTCTTTCAATTATAAACACGACATTTATTTTGGGACGGATGGAGTAATTAGGAATCATGGAAGCTTACCTTAAAAGTGGAACCTTAATTTTGTACGTGTTTTTGAACATCAAAAGAGTCAACTTATTCAACTTCTCGAAAACTTCCTTCCCTTCTGCATAACTGCTACCAAAAGCTGTTCTTGAAATGACTTCTGATGTCAATAACTTGAATTCTTCATAAACCTCAATCTCTTTTCCTTCATGCTGCTTCCACCTCTCTAGCATCATCTCAACACTTGCAATCATTGCAGGAGTCATGTTCTACACACACACACACACATCATTTCAGTTTTTGTTTATTCATCTTAATATTTCACTCATATAATGTAATCAAAATCTGATCATACTAAAATAAAAAACTTACTTTCAGACTCTCCGCGTGGAAAGCGTGATTTGCCAGTTTCCTTAGTTTTGCCCATTTTTTGCCTTCGGATGTCGCAATACCCTCACCCAAGATCTTCTTAAAATACCCTTCTGTCTCAACTTTCGGGTAAAACTTGCTTTTATTATTCAGAACCTCTTTGATAGACTCTGTTTCCATTGTTACAAAATGAGCTCTTGGACCATACCAGAACATATAACTCCTCCCTATTGATCATCATAGAATAATCAATAATACTTTAGAAAAACAATATGAAATTTCAAAACCATAAATTAAACATGTTTCGTTTTACCATATTTGTTGATCCAGGAGTAAGTGTGAGGCAGAATTTTCCGTAAGATATCATGCGACAACTCCTCCATGGGTCTGCTCGTTGACTTCTTCTTCATCTCTATCATTTCTTTGGTATTACCGTAGAAGAATCGGTAAGACGGGCCTTTGATTCCCTGTGATCTCATCGAATATTGCAAGTAAATCGGTTTCCAACATACTTTGTGAAGAAATTTGATGACATAAAAGAGGATGCAGCCACCAAGCAAAGAGCTTAAAAGAAAGATCATTGAAGTTCCTAGAAAATCCATGTTATTTGTGTAAGTGCCTTTTTTTTGTGGGTAAAAGTTATATTTCATCTTATTTATAGTTTTTTTGTGGGTAAAAGTTAGATGCTAGATGACACAAGCTATGAGTCAATGTGTGTCTCCATTGATTCAATGATGTGAGCTATGACATTTTGATAACTATTACTTCCTTTTTCTTCGTTAAAAAGTAAATGACATATTTTGATATTGATTGAAGTTTGACAATTTTTTTAAGAAAATTTAATTATTTTCATGAAATTGTAAATATAGTCATTGATTGTATTTTAAACGATGTATTAATAACAATTTTTAGAATTTTATTAGTATAATTATTTTGTTATTTTTTTACTTATAGTTCAATGACTTATATACGTAAGTTTAATAACTTCGTTAAAAAGTTCAATAACGTCGTTAAAAAGTTAAGATATGACATTTCAATAAAAAATCATGGGTAAAGCTAAAATAAGTCAAAGGTACCAATTTTGCTTGCGGATCACTTATTTTTGTTCAAAAATAAGTCAAAAAAGTACCAATTTTGCTTGCGGATCACTTATACAAGCATCATCTTCTAGACTAATAAAACAAACAACTAGGCCAGTTTAGACCTGTTACCTTCTTCAAATAGAGTTAAGACATAAGTGACTTTGTCTTTGGCCAATTATTAACGTGTACTCCCTCCGTCCCGTCCCGTTCGAAGTTTCACATTTTATCCAATTGATATTTCGTTAGAAGTTTCATTTTTCTTAAAATGGAAAAGATTTATTAATATTCTATTATACATACCCCACTTCTCATACTCACATTCATAAATTATGAGTCCCACTTGTCATACCCACTAACTTTTCTCCCTCAAACATTTAAATTATGGGTTTTACTTATTATACCCACTCACTTATTCTCTCTCACAACCTTTTTCCACTCAACACTTTCCTTAAATTTTGTGCCAACACCAAAATGATGAAGCTTGGGCTGGGCGGAGAGAGTATTATTTTCTTTCCTATTTTCATTATTTATTTATTTTTTGTTCAAAATAATTGCCATTTTTATATTATATATTTTTAAAAAAATATATTACTACAACTTAATTATAAAAGTATCAAGTTTACTCTTATTTATTGTCCTTTTCATCTATATTGTTGACTTAATAAATTAATTAATAGATAAAATCGAATTCTAAAATAAGGGTAAAACTAAAATTTGAAGGTTTTGACCCAAAAACAACAATTATAATTATCTTGAAAAAAAAAATAGATTTAGAAGCGACAACTATTTTATATTGAGGGGCATCAATTATAATTATAGAAGGGTGAAACTAATATCTTGCAAAAGCTCAAAGGTGGATTCTGAATTAACTTTCATGAAATTTTACAAACAATAGTCTAAAGAAGACCGTTCATTTTCTTCCTTTCTCTTTTGGTTACTATTGTAATAATATTTTACAACAACACCATTATTTATCTCAATTTAGGGAAAATTACCGATGATTTCTTCACCTCAAGTAAAAAGATCAATTAAGACAAAAAAAATTAAAATTTAATCAACTTGTCCGACATCATAATAAAAATCCCACCTAGTCCTTCGCTACCCAAACTACCCATTACCCAAAAATAAAAAACCATCCTCTCTCTCTCACGCTCTTCTCTCACTTTCTCTTTCTACCACCCCTTCCGACCAACTTTCCCCTTCCACTCCAACGACCCTTTTAGTTTCCTTTCGACAACCCTTCCCTTTTCAACTCCGGCGACCCTCCCTCTCCTCACATACGTGAGGCCTCACTTCCTCGGCTACTCCTTTCCCTCCGCCTGATCACCTATTTATTTAGCAGAACTCAACGCCTCCATCGTTGGTTGCGCCGCACCTCTTTACTATAACGTCGCCATTTCGTGATCCGAGTGCACCCAAACCCTCACAACATCATCGGCGCAACTTCAAATCCGACCCGCGTGTTGGGCCGCCACTGTTCAATTGAAATTTTGATGCTCAAGTTCTATTTTTTCCCCTAAATTTGAACTACGGAAACGTTTACTTGGTAAATCAAACAATAGCATTTCTTTTTGATCTATATTGGTGGTTGTACAAGATTAGATATATGTTCGTTTCAAACCTATCGGTTCTATTAATTATCACAAGTGCACGGGCTATAATAGTATAGCAAATGCAAGTACGGGTCGATCACACAAGGACATGGTCTACTTTAGGAAATATTTGTTTTTACTAAAATTATAAAAATAAGATTGGGAGGAGTATGTTTTGATTTGTGAAAATATTAGAAACATGCACATAATACTTTTATTGAACCCTTACAGATGAAGATATTCACGGGATTAGAAATCAAACAACATGCAGTCAATCAAATAAATAAAGTTTATAGAAATATAATTCAATTCATAAATCAAGGATGAAACGCCATATTGTGCTAACTACTTATCAACGAAGGCCTAGCACATGTATTTTAGGACTAATACGGCCTATCTCTCTCGAGGGTTCCGTACTAATCAAAATCCATTAAGAACATATTAATATCCACGTAATTTCCACTAAAGGACCATCCTTAGGCCATTAAAATATTCTCGTGATTAATGGAGCCTAGTTCAATTCATATGATTTCGCTAATCAAGATTCTTCACCGAGATCCTTCTCTTGATTAGCTAAGATTCATACATAATATGATCGACTCATATTTGTAAGCGTGACAAAATAATATGAAAGAATTGATTATGAAAAGGTAAGCAAAACTTTAAACACTTGATTAAATAAGATGACAAAATTATGCTGAATTTTCAACCCCAAGAACTTTGTGGATTACTCACAACCCATATTTAAAACAAGCATAAATGAAAATAAGTAGATAGGAATAGAAGGACTTATGCTTTGTAGAGAAATAGAGACTGAAAGTAAACTTCATATTTTTATTGCTTCAATCTTCAACAGTAACTCTAAGAACTTGTCAATGAATTTTCGAGTATTGTATATAAATTGCTAGAGTATTTTGATGTGTATTCTGAAGTGTATTTCTGATGATTTTCGGATCCTCTAAACTGATGAAAAAGTAGATAGGAATAGAAGGTAAGCAAAACTTTAAACACTTAATTATTTTCATGAAATTGTAAATATAGTCATTGATTGTATTTTAAACGATTTATTAATAACAATTTTTAGAATTTTATAAGTTTAATTATTTCGTTAATTTTTTACTTATAGTTCAATAACTTATATATGTAAGTTCAATAACTTCGTTAAAATGTTCAATAACGTCGTTATAAAGTTAAGATATGACATTTCAATAAAAAAATCATGGGTAAAACTAAAATAAGTCAAAGGTACCAATTTTGCTTGCGGATCACTTATTTTTTGTTCAAAAATAAGTCAAAAAGTACCAATTTTGCTTGCGGATCACTTATACAACTACAAGGCATCATCTTCTAGGCTAATAAAACAAACAACTGGGCCAGTTTAGACCTGTTACCTTCTTCAAATAGAGTTATGTCATAAGGGACTTTGTCTTTGGCCAATTATTAATGTGTACTCCCTCCGTCCCGTTCGAGTTCGAAGTTTCACATTTTATTTAAATGAGTATCCTATTAGAAGCTTCATTTTTCTTAAAATGGAAAAGATTTATTAATATTTTATTATACATACCCCACTTCTCATACTCACATTCATAAATTATGGGTCTCACTTGTCATATCCACTAACTTTTCTCCCTCACACATTTAAATTATGCGTTCCATTTGTTATACCTACTCACTTATTCTCTCTCACAACCATTTTCCACTCAACATTTTCCTTAAATTTTGTGCCAACACCAAAATGGTGAAGCTTGGGCTGGACGGAGAGAGTATTATTTTCTTTCCTATTTTCATTATTTATTTATTTTTTGTTCAAAATAATTGCCATTTTTATATTACATATTTAAAAAAAAATATATTACTACAACTTAACTATGAAAGTATCAAGTTTACTCATATTGTCCTTTTCATCTATATTGTTGACTTAATCTATAGTATAAATGAGGGATTGTCCTTGCTATAGTGGTGTGAACAGTTTCAAGCGGCGAATTTTCCATTTTGCCCTCATACATTTGTCCCTTTCCCATTTTGTCCTTAATTTTTTTTTTAAATATAAAAAAAAAAACCCCCCCGTGTCACGGGCATGTACTAGTAAATTAATAGATAAAATCGAATTCTAATACAAGGGTAAAACTAAAATTTGAAGGTTTTGACCCAAAAACAACAATTATAATTATCTTGAAAAAAAAAATAGATTTAGAAGCGACAACTATTTTATATTGAGGGGCATCAATTATAATTATAGAAGGGTGAAACTAATATCTTGCAAAAGCTCAAAGGTGGATTCTGAATCAACTTTCATGAAATTTTACAAACAATAGTCTAAAGAAGACCATTCATTTTCTTCCTTTCTCTTTTGGTTACTATTGTAATAATATTTTACAACACAACCATTATTTATCTCAATCTAGGGAAAATTACCGATGGTTTCTTTACCTCAAGTAAAAAGATCAATTAAGACAAAAAAATTGAAATTTAGCCAACTTGTCCGACATCATAATAAAAATTCCACCTAGTCCTTCGCTACCCAAACTACCCCTTACTCAAAACTAAAAAACCACCCTCTCTCTCACACGCTCTTCTCTCACTTTCTCTTTCTACCACCCCTTCCGACCAACCTTCCCCTCCCACTCTGACGACCCTTTTAGTTCCCCTTCGACAACCCTTCCCTTTCCAACTCCGGCGACCCTCCCTCTCCTCACATACGGGAGACCTCACTTCCTCGGCTACTCCTTTCCCTCCGCTTGATCACCTGTGTATTTAGCAGAACTCAACGCCTCTATCGTTGGTTGCCGCTGCACCTCTTTACTATAACGTCGCCATTTTAGATCTGACTGCACCCAAACCCTCACAACATTATCGACGCAACTTCAAATCTGAATCTGCGTGTTGCTGTCACTGTTCGGTTGAAAATTTGCTGCTCAAGTTCTAATTTTTCCCCTAGATTTGAACTACGGAAACATTTACTTGGTAAATCAAACAATAGCATTCATTTTTGGTCTATATTGGTGGTTGTACAAGATTAGATATATGTTCGTTTCAAATCAGTTCTTTTAATTATCGCAAATGCACGGGCTATAATAGTATAGCAAATGCAAGTACGGGTCGATCCCACAAGGACATGGTCTACTTTAGGAAATAATTGTTTTTACTAAAATTATAAAAATAAGATTGGGAGGAGTATGCTTTGGTTTGTGAAAATATTAGAAACATACACATATTACTTTTATTGAACCCTTATAGATGAAGATATTTACGGGATTAGAAATCAAATAACATGCAGTCAATAAAATAAATCAAGTTTATAGAAATATAATTCAATTCATAAATCAAGGATGATACGCCATATTGTGCTAACTACTTATCAACGAAGGCCTAGCACATGTATTTTAGGACTAATACGACCTATCTCTCGAGGGTTCCGTACTAATCAAAATCCATTAAGAACATATTAATATCCACGTAATTTCCACTAAAGGACCATCCCTAGGCTATTAAACTACTCTCGTGATTAATGGAGCCTAGTTCAATTCATATGGTTCTGCTAATCAAGATTCTTCACCGGGGTCCTTCGCTTGATTAGCTAACATTCATACATAATATGGTCGACTCATATTTGTAAGCGTGACAAAATAATATGAAAGAATTGATTATGAAAAGGTAAGCAAAACTTTAAACACTTGATTAAATAAGATGACTACATTATGCTGAGTTTCCAACCCCAAGAACTTGAGGGATTACTCACAACCCTTATTTAAAACAAGCATAAATGAAAATAAGTAGATAGGAATAGAAGGACTTATGCTTTGTAGAGAAATAGAGACTGAAAGTAAACTTCATATTTTTATTGCTTCAATCTTCAATAGTAACTCTAAGAACTTGCCAATGAATCTTCGAGTATTGCATATAATTTGCTAGAGTATTTTGATGTGTATTCTAAAGTGTATTTCTGATGATTTTCGAATCCTCTAAACTGAGTACAAAGGGTCTTATTTATAGGCATCTTGGCTGGGAGGTGCAACTCTTCAAAAAGGCACTGTTTGGCTGAACAGGGGGATGCTCAGCCGAGGCAAGGGAAGTGCTCGACCGAGCAAGGCCTTCAGCAGAATCCAACCTTCTGTCTTCCTCTGCTCGGCCGAGGCAAGGAAGTGCTCGGCCGAGCAAGGACTTCAACAGAATCCAACCTTCTGTCTCCTTCTGCTCGGCCGAGGCAAGGAAGTGCTCGGCCGAGCATCAGCTGATTCTGGGCTGACTTTCTGAAATCTTTCACTTTGACCCCTCTATTTTCATGGCTTTACATTAAGGCCCTTATACTTCATAAAATGAACCTAAAACCTGTATATTTACACAAAATACCAATCAAGCATAAAATCGAAGATACATAATAAAATGAAGCTAGTTTATACTTATTTGATATTAAAATTAAAGTAAATAATATAATAATAACACTATAAATGTATATAAAATAACCATTTATCAACTCCCCCACACTTAAACCTTGTCCCTAAGCAAGTTTTGAATAAAAAAAATGTAGAAATGGAGAAGAAGAGTAATGACTTTTTAAAAGATAGAAGAAATGATGAAAATATGTAAGTTCCCTTATCAGAATTGTGCTTTAAATTTTGCCGAATCATCTTCTATCCAAAATTTCATTCTCTTCATAGATAAAAAATTTATAAAAAAGGTTCATAAATGGATATGATAAAATAAATCAAAGAACATAAATTTATATATCACTAACAAAATTTACTAAGTATAAGCACATGAGTGATTTAATGATAGAATTGAATTTTTGGAGGAAATGGATGGACTTTTAAAAGAATATTTTATAAATAAGGTTCTAAGCTTCGATGCTCATGAGAAGTTTTCAATTAATGACAAAGATTAAAATTTCTTAAACTAAGAAAGCATCAATTAACATACAATTTGAATCAAGAGTGGAATTTTGGGATTTAAGTGGAACATCAAGGCTAGAAAATGTAACACAATGCATCTTTTTTTTTCACACTCTATTAATGATTTATACATTTTGATTTTCGAGCGAAGAACTTTAAAAAAAGATGTAGACACTTTTTTTACTTCAACTAGCCTTGAAAGTGGAAATGAGGAGGGTAATGATTCAAAAAGTGCATCAAGTGATGATTTTTAGGATGGAAATTTTAGTCTAGATACCAAGTTGGAACTTTTTAAGCGAAGAAGAATCCAAATCTTGAAAATCTTTTTAAGTGGAAGAAGTCCATCTAAATGATCAATAATTCAAAATTTTCATAAATCAATAATGCTTCACGAAGCATATTTTATTTTGCTTTATATTAATCTATGAACTTTTATCTATTTCCTAATATACTCCAAGGAAACTTTTCTAAAAAAAAATTATATAATGAAAAGAAATGAATCTAAGGAATAGAAAAATGATATCAATGCAATTTAGAGGGTAATGAACACAAAATCATCATGGGGAAAGGATTTTTTTTTTAGATAAGAAAAAGAAAAAGGAAAAAGAAATGAAACTGAGTTAAATCCCCCCCCCCCACACTTGAAGAATAAATTGTCCTCAATGTTTTAAGGAAATAGAAGAATGGTGCGGAAAGAGAAATACTCACAGTGGTGTTGGTGGATGTACGGATGGATTCTCGAGTATCATTGAAGTCATTACTTCAACTGGATCACCGACTACATAGTGTTTAAGCCTTTGACCGTTGACCTTGAGTTCTTCCCTTGACTTGATCCAAATCACGATGGCCCCGTATGGATAAACTTTCTTTACTTGAAATGGGCCCGTCCATCTTGACTTCAATTTTCTCGGGAAAAGTCTTAGACGGGAATCGAATAATAGAACCATATCTCCTTCCTTGAACTCCCTTCTCATTATATGAGTATCGTGCCATTTTTTTGTTTTCTCTTTGTAAAGTTTAGCACTGTCATATGCTTCATATCGGAGCTCCTCAAGTTCTTGTAATTGCAACCTTCTCTTTTCGCCGGCGGCTTTCATATCATAATTTAGGGCTTTGATGGCCCAGTAAGCCTTATGTTCAAGTTCCACCGGTAAGTGACAAAGTTTTCCGTATGCAAGTCGAAAGGGAGTGGTGCCGATAGGTGTTTTAAAAGCGGTACGATATGCCCATAAAGCATCATTCAACTTTATTGACCAATCCTTACGGAAACTAGTGACCATCTTCTCAAGGATCCATTTTATTTTCCGATTTGAAACCTCTACTTTTCCACTTTTTGTGGGTGATAGTTTTGTGATGGACACCATATTTCTTCAAAAGGGCTTCAAACTGGCGATGTGAAAAATTTGAGCCCCCATCACTTATGACTACCTTTGGGACCCCGAACCTTGGAAAAATGACATTTTTGAAGAGCTTCATGACGACCTTTGAGTCGTTTGTTGGAGATGCAATGACCTCAACCCATTTAGAGACATAATCCACCGCTACTAGAATATAATTGTTGTTGAAAGATGATGGAAATGGCCCCATGAAATCTATCCCCCAAACATCAAAGATCTCAATCTCTAGTATGTTGTTTAGATGCATTTCATTTCTTCTCGAGATGTTACCGGTTCATTGGCAACGATCACAAGAGAGAACAAAATTTCGAGTATCTTTGAAGAGAGTAGGTCAGAAGAAACATGATTGTAGAACTTTGGCGGCGGTCTTTGATGCGCTTGCATGCCCACCATAAGAAGAAGAGTGACAATGATGAAGAATGTTACTCACCTCTTCACTAGGCACACATCGCCTAATTATACCATCCGCACATTGCTTGAAAAGGAGCGGATCTTCCCAATAATAATTTTTCACCTCCGAAAAGAATTTCTTCCTTTGTTGATAGCTCATTTCTGGAGGTAAAATTCTACATGCCAAATAGTTTACGATGTCCGCAAACCAAGGTGCTTCCATGGTTTTTATTTCAAGTAGATGATCATCCAAAAATGAGTCATCAATGGGAAGTTCTTCTTCACCGGAGTCTTCCCCATCCTTTCAGCTTTATGTTGTTGCTGAATGGAAGTGTTCATTTCAAACATGGTTAGTTTACCCACAAGAGTATCTAGAGCCATGGTTGCAGTGTCATTTGTTTCTTCAATAGCAGCAATTTTAATATTAAATTTATCAGTTACAGTTCTTAACATTTTGCATACTAATCTAGCATTTGATATAGGCTCACCTAGGGAGAGGCATTCATTTGAGATTTCTCTCATTTTAGCAGAATAACTTTTTATGTCCTCTGTTTCATTCATCCTCAAGTTTTCAAACTTGGTCATGAGAATTCTTAACCTAGTGGCCTTGACACTATCATCACCTTCACAAAGCTGAGCTTGCAAAATATCCCAGGCAGTCTTTGCTATATTTTGATTTATTACAAGTCTAAACATGTGTTCATCCACAAGACTTGAAATAGCACCAAGAGCCTTGGAATTGTAATTAGCAAGGGTGACTTCATCAGTGGTCCAATCTTCTTCAGGCTTAAGTTTGTAAACTTTTTCGGAGGTTTCCTGTACTTTACTCTTACTTTCAACCTTAGGAGGGGACTATGGAATGATAATACTAAGCCATACTCGTTCATCAATTGCTTTGATGAAGAGACGCATCTTAGCTTTCCAGATGGCATAGTTCGATCTATCTAAAACTGGAGGACGGTATTGATTCAAGTGTAACTGACCTTCCATAATGACCACTCTTTCTCGGATCTCACTCAGTATAATCGAGTGTGGCTATGTTACCAATTGAAAGAAATGGAGCGGCTAGGAAGTTCACAGGAACACGAAAATAGCTGATGTGAGTCCTGATGCTATTGCACCAGCACTAGCACAACACAGAATTGCAGCGGAAATAATAAACTTGGAAATGAAACAAGTAAAGTATTAAACACTTATCTACAGCAAATAGCTGTAGACAATAAAACTTCTCTTAATAAATCAGTTATGAGCCGGTTACAAGAATGAATCCTAAGAGAAGACAAAATAACCAAAAGAACTCTCACTAAACAAAACACTAAGGACACTGTTTTTCTTCAGCACTCTTAGATATAAAAACCGTGTCTTATGAACTGCCTTGAGACTTGTATTTATAGCCAAGGAATTCAAAGCTAATGGGTAAGGATGAGCTCGATGGAGAGCTTGATCAATATCCACAATCTCCTTTATCTTCTTATCTCTCCAAGCCTTTCTTATCCTTGTGTGAGAGTCCTACCTAAATGACCAAAACAATACTAAAGCATAATATAATTTCGGTTAGTAGGTTAGTAATATTAAAACTAATATAAAAAATATTTACTCAATTTAAATACATAAGAAAGTAACAAAACTTAAACAAGTCAACCTTTTTGACTTGGCTAAGTGTGATGTCTTCACACTTTTAGAGTATATGATTAAGATTTAAGTTTTAGGGTATAGGGTATATATATGAAATTAAAGTAGATGAATTAGGGTTTAGGGTATCGAGTATATGATTTATATTTAAGGTTTGGGGCATAGGGTATATATGAGATTAAGGTACGTGAATTGGATTTAGGGTATAGATTTAGATTTAAGGTTTAGAGTATACTGTATAGGGTATATGGTTAAGGTAGATGAATTAGGGTTTAGGGTATGAAGTATATGATTTAGATTTAAGGTTTAGGGTATATAGTATATATGAGATTTAGGTAGATGAATTAGGATTTGGGGTATGAAGTATATGATTTAGATTTAGGGTTTTTCCTAACATTTTTTATAAAACTTTTTGGAAAAATATATTAAGTATAAAAAAAGTCTAAAACATTTTTTCCTTTTCAATTTAAAAAAAAGTTAAAGGGTATTTCCTCTCTCTTTTCTTTTATATACTCTCATTTGTTTAGTTTTTTTCTATCTTTTTTTATATAACTTTTTGTAAAAAAAAATCAGTAATAAAAAGATAACTTAAGAAGCGTTTAGCACCAAAGCGCTTCTGTTAAGCGCTATGTTAGCTTTCACTAAGATAGCGTTTTTTTAATATGCGCTACGTTAGTTAATTTTTTTTATTTATTTTTATTTTTTTGCCTTGATTATTAAATTTAAAGATGTGGATGCGCTATGTAAGTTAACACCTTAGATAGCGCTTTTTAAAAGCGCTATCTAAGGTGTGTTTCCTAAGATCCAATCTGTACTAGTGAGTCTCTCTTTTCTTTTATCTATTTTTTATTTATTTTTTTTTCAAACTTATTTTTATATAAGGGGCCGTTTGGTTCGGTGGAAAAAAAGTGAAGAAATGGAATTGTCAATGGAATTGAATTCCTGAAGGAATTGAAATGGAAAAAAAAAAACTGGTCAAATCCCTCCGTTTGGTTGGCAGGAATAGAATGAAATTGTCATTCAATTCCTTGGCAAATCATGTTTGGTTTGAAAATACAAATCATAGGAATGGAATGAAATCATGTAAAATGTCCAATTTACCCTTCGATGGAAAAAAATTTCGTGGGGAGGGGGTGGGGGTATGCAAAAAAAATTTTTTTGTGGGGGGTATGCAAAAAAAAAAATTTGTGGGGGGGGGGGGTGGGGTGGGGGTTGGATGTGGGGGATAAGGCAGGGGGTATGAAAAAAAAAAATTCGTGGGGTGGGGGTGGGGTTGGGGGGTGGGGGGTAGGGTGGATGGGGGTAGGGCAGGGGGTATGCAAAAAAAAATTGTGGGGGGTGGGGGGGGGGGTGGGGGCTGGATGTGGGGGGTAGGGCAGGGGGTATGAAAAAAAAATTTGTGGGGTGGGGGTAGGGGGTGGGGGGTGAGGGTGGAGTGGGGGCTGGATTAGGGGGGTGTAGGTGGGGGTATTTTGGTCATAAATTTTTTTTTTGAATTCCATTGCCAAGGGAATTGGCCATTCCTTCCATATATGGAGGGAATGGCAAATTCCATCAAGCCATGGAATTGCCCATTCCAACGGAATGAAAAAATTTAAAAAGCTTCAACCAAACAAGGCAAAGAAAAGGGGGAATGGAATTGGGCATTCCATTCCCCCATTTTGCCCCCAACCAAACGCCCCCTAAATTTTTGTAAAAAAATTCAGTAATAAAAAAAGTCTAAAATATTTTTTCCTATTCAATAAAAAAAAAAAAGTTAAAGGGTAATCTGTCCCTAATCTTGTATATACTTTCATTTGTTTAATTTTTTTTTTTAATCTTTTTTATATAACTTCTTGTAAATATTTTCAGTTATAAAAAAAATTCTAAAACAGTTTTTTTATATGAAAAAAGAAAAAAAAACAAAAAACAAAACCGTTGAACCGCTGGTTCAAAACCGAAACCGTGAACTAATAGTACAAGGTTCGGTTCTGAAATCCGCAGTTTTGAACCGAAACCGAAACCGAAACCGAAACCGTGTTTGGTCTAGGTGTGAGACTAGTTGTGTCAATAATGTTATTGAATTATTAATCAAGATTGCAAGCAGAATCATAGAAAATCTTGAACTTTGTCAAATTGGAAACCAAAGCAGCAACACTTATTAAGGACGTACCCTACAGATTTGTTGCATTCCTAACAGTGGTGCTAAAATTATGAAGTGTTTGAATTGTGGCCTATGCACTCTAGCTGTTCGACAAAATGCCCAGCTGAGAAGACGAAACTTTTGATATGGCCAATCAAGTGTTAGAAGTCTTCTGCTACTGAACAACGTCTAGACATTGTGCTTGTGAGTACCGCTTTCAAGATTTCACGATTCGATAAAGATTCTGAGGCGGAAAGCTTTTCTACAACATCTTATGTTCTGCGAGCATTGTGGTATATTTACTTTTGACTATTGATCTCATTTTTGTCTTTTATTCCTCATGCTATTGGATATCTTTTGTTTGATCAAACACATTTAGGAATTTCATCAGTCATCTGATTTATTACTTCCTCCTTTTCAATAAAAAATAATAATAATCCATTATTTCATTGGAGTTGAATTTAGTCAGAAAAATGTTTATAAATGGGGGGGGGGGGGGTTGTAAATTTGAGGGTTTAAGGAGATAATAGGCAGAACTTCTGAAATGGGAACACCCAATTGAGTCCACATGTTTGACTTGCGTAAGTAGGTTACAGACTTTTGTGAGTGGAGGGGGAAGAGAGATTCATCAGCTATGATTACATTGAGCCGGTAAGTGTGAGTGGAGAGAGGAAGAGAGATTCATCGGCTAAACGGTGGGAGTGAGGAGGGGGATCATCGGCCAACCGGAAATATGATATCAGTAAATTCAGCTCCAGCCCTTAAAGGACAAAATAATAGAATGTCAGAGAAGGAAGAATAAACCATGACAGAGAGAAAATAGGAGATGGGGAACGTGTGAAGAAGCGAGAAAATGAAGACCCAACTTGGGTTTATCATATACTGTATTGCATTCAATATATATAGGATGGTTGCAGTACAAGAGTCCTACTATATCAACTATACAAGGAAATGATATATGACATATACAAATATGTAAACTATATATCATCACCTGGACACCCTTGTTTTACATGATCAGCAGCATCCTGCTTTTGTCTTGCTAATTCTAAATTCCACACCTCCTCATTCATCGATGATCGACCACCTCCGCTCTCTGCTATGCACCTCCTTCCTATCTCTGTAGAAGTTTTAAAACACTCAAGAGTCAATCTTCCCTCTTAGCTGCTGGTCAACCACCTAATCACTGCTCCCCATTTGATGGCAGTGTTTGACCCACTCAGCCAAGTTCACTGGGTATAGATCCTCCATACCGCTTTCCACCAGCGTTAGTAACACCGCTGGTCTTCCACATATATAGTACCTCAAAGATTCCGGATCCAAATGTTCGGTGCTGTTAAGATTCCGGATCCAAATACCCAATATTACCTTAAACTAGGGTACTAACCAGTGGCGGATCCACGACTATTGATATGGATGCAAGTGCACCCATTCAATCAAATGATTTGTCTAGTTTAGTGGTTAAAGAGCTAAATTTTTAACCTTATGGTTGTGGGTTCGAGTCCCACAACAAACACTTATTTATTTATTTACTTACACAATTTACTTCGTCCCACAACAAGCAGTTATGTATTTATTTACTTACACAATTTACTTCTTGAATCTTTATACTTTAATTTGTGTACCCACTTACAAAATGTCTTGGCCCCGCCACGAGTACTAACACGAGTACTAACGTGTGTATATCCTGTCTAACATGTGAGGGCCTGTTTGGACAACCCAAAATCTTCAACTTTGGCTACCCATCTTTCATCCAAGAGAATGTTTGCAGTTGTCACATCCCGATGGATGATAGTCTCTTTTGTGCCTGTGTGAAGGCAGTGCAAACCCAGTGCAACATCTTTGCATATCCCGAGTCCCAGTTTCCGTGGAAGTGGGGTTTTTTGATGGGTATTATCAAGAGGTGATAACATAGGGATCCTCGAGCTATGAAGTCATATATGAGTATCATCTCGTTATCGTCCATG
Source organism: Adenophora triphylla var. japonica (assembly GCA_022495995.1). Lineage (NCBI taxonomy): Eukaryota > Viridiplantae > Streptophyta > Magnoliopsida > Asterales > Campanulaceae > Adenophora > Adenophora triphylla. The sequence goes on along the minus strand of JAFEMH010005163.1, from coordinate 35,934 downwards.
TAGTATCCTATTTTTGAGAGACAGCATAGCGATTTCGGATCTTGGACAACACCTTTATGTGGTGTTTTGGCTCCTTGGTCGATACAGCCTTTGTAGACCTTTCCGAAACCTCCATAATGTATGAGATTAGATTTGAAAAAGTTGTTTGCACCCATCGTTATCTCCACAAGTAAGAAGTTGCGGCAGTGGTGATGGGCTGATGTTCTTTCCTTGAAAGTTTTCTGTCTCGTCTCCACTTTATTATACAAACATTTTTTTTTGTCCAAGATACTCCCATTTTATAGTCAAGAGTCCAATTTTATCTTTAATTGGTCAACTTGATTACATTTCTAGTAATTCTTACATAAATTAACATGTCTTCTGAAATTGTAAAAATGCTAATCTGTTTTTAATGTTGATTTAGTTATTGAAATTTTGTTACTTAAAAGCCAGAATAATTATCTGTTGAATATTTATTTGAAATTTGGTGTGCATGTTCACGACTCATAGGAGAAGATTCTGAACGGTGGAGATTGGAATCTATCATGTGAAAGTGAAGATAAACATTTCGGACCAGAGCAGTTTTTGTGAACTAAAACATTTTTTTAATTTCTGTTTAATGAGATTAACAAAGATGGAAAGATTGATGCTCCATGACATCAACTATGTTACAATGATTGTATAAACCAATTGTGGCTAAGCCTCATGTAGTGGTTATACATCATGTAAAGAGATTGGAAAGTTCATTGAAACTAAGAACGTTGGAAGATTAAGTCTTTAACGTTTAGTTGACAAAGATAATAGGTCTTCTTACAAGAAGTTGTTAAAACCTATTAGTTGCATTGGTGACAAAGGTTAACATAATAAGGCTTCTTGAAAGAAGTTGTTAAATCCTATTATTGTTAATAGTGACAAAAGTCACAAAGATAAAAACAATAGAGCTTCTTGAAAGAAGTTGTTGAATTCTATTGTTGTGAACATTGAAAAATGTTACAAGAACTAAAACCATAGGGCTTCTTGAAAGAAGTTGTTAAAACCTATTGGGGAAATATGTGACTAATGTCATAAAGATAAAAACAATAAGGCTTCTTGAAGGAAGTTGTTAAATCTTATTGTTGTTGATGATGACAAATAACACAAAATATTTAGAATGGGAACTTCTAAAATAAATTGTGTATTTTGTAAATGAAATTGTTAAAAATTAAAGCCAATGGTTGGTTTGTGTAAAGACAAATCTCTAATGGAATGTGGTTGTTCCAAGTTTTCGGATCACCATAGTGAAAAGTTAGAAAATTTTGTTGGCCTTGACTTTAAGTGATGGCAACAAAAGATGTTCTACTTGACCACCTTGAACTTAGAGAGGTTTCTTTTGGAAGATCCTACAAAGTTGGGTGAAAATGTGATGGATGTTCAAGCCGTGAGTGCGGTTGAAGCATGCGAATTTTCTTTATCGGAACTATATACTTAATGAATTGTCGGATTCATTATAAACCATATATAGTACGAAGAAAATTGCAAAACATTTGTGGAAGTCGTTGGACTATATATATAAAATCGAGAATGCGGGTGAAATGAAAATCATCGTAATCCGCTTCCTTGATTTTAAATAGTGGAATCCATAAATGAAATAAAAAATCATATGGAAGAAGTGGAAATAGTCTTCCATGAAAAACCATGTCGAATGGATGGTGTTGAGTGAAATTCTCAAGTGATGACAATAATTGAGAAATTGTTTAAAATCACCTCAAACATAATGAATGGAAATGAATGTTGAGGTGTGTGCTATTCGTCTTTGTGTTGAAAAAGAGAATAGAACTTTGGAGAAAAAGTTGTCTAACATTTCTTATGGCAAAAGAAAATGTGATGAAGCATGCCGAAATGCTTAATACTAAAACAAAGTTGGTCAAACTTGTTTGAAATGTCAAAATCGTTTGAAAAGTCAAACGTGTTTAAAAAGCCAAATTTGTTTGAAAAGTTGAACATATACCTTGTGTCTTGAGAGACAACTGTGATGTCATTCATGAAGTTTAAATGAATGAAACGAAAGGGTGTTCAAGTGATCAATAATGAGACTGAATCTCGCTATATGGTTAAAATAGATACAAACAAGACTCATCATATATGTGCTTGAAGTTATAATCAAGGCATATTGATTCTTGAGATGTGAATATTGATCAAGTGATCAATATTGAGATGTGAATATTATTCACATAGATGATGGTAAAATGTAAGTTTTACCTTTAACTTTTCTTGCTAAAAAGAAAAATGTTGAATCTTATCTCTTTAAAGAAAAAGTTGGAAACCAACTTAATAAAGAGGTAGTGATAAAACACAACGAAATGTAGTTTGTGTATATGTTACACAAAATACTATTGGTTGCATATGGTTGGGTATGTTTACAATAGTTGTGATTATAGAATTCTTGTTTAATTCAATAATGGAATCATGAAGCGCTTCTTTCTTTAAGAATATGTTTCCGTATAAATTAAGAGATGAGACAAACTCATTTAAACGGATTCATGATTCAATAGAAGAAGAAGAAGACACTTATCACGAGGAATGATAAAGAAGAGGCATGACCTCGACATAGCAAATGAGGTAGGATAAGAAAATTCTATGGCCCGGATTTTCTAACCTCCATGCTAGAAAATGAATCACAAAGTTATAAAGACATTGAGCTCTTTGAAAGAATCTTTGTGGAAAGAGGCCGTTAAAAGTGAGATTGATTCCATCTTGGAAAATCACACTTGGAAACTAGTGGATTTACATTCGAGTAGTAAATCACTAGCATATAAGTGAATTTTCAAAAAGGAAATGAAGACCTATGGAACAATCAATGAGTACAAGGCTAGACTTGTAATTGAGGATTACAAGAAAATGAAGAACTTGATTACTTTTATACTTATTCTCTCATCACGAGAATAAAGAGTTGTATTCTGCAATTCTTTGCGTAGCGAGAATTTGAAATACATCAAATGGTTGTAAATAACCTTTCTAAATGTCGATTTAGAAGAGAAAATTTACATAGAACAACTCGAGGGGTTTCTTGTACATGAACAATGAAACAAAGTGTCCACAATGTACACCATGATCAAATGGTGTTAATAATGAAAATTGGCATTATTGCTAATTTTGGGACTACTCCGGAAATGTGGGGGTGAGTATACTTTGGAAAATAATTACCTTTTCGAAAGGTTTTCCCAAGAAAACAATGAGATGTCCATATGAAGTATGGAACGTAGACCTACGTACACTTGTTAATGTGGGGTGTTTCGCAAAGTAGCAAGTCCAATTACCAAAGAAATTGAATTTGGTTATTTAATGGTGGATTGTGTTTCAAGAGTTATGCTCATAACAGTGTGCCAAGATATTTGGGTTTGTTATATATGATTCAATAAGCTTGAATATATATAAAAATCAAAAGAAAATAAAATCAATGGAAATCAAGTATTGATGTCAAATTCATGAAAGTGAATAAAGAATACTTTGAATGAAATAGATCAAAGTGTTGAAATGGTTCAAGAAATGGAACCTTAGAAGAAAATGTGCTAGTTTGTAAAGTCATTGTATAACTTGAGACAAGTACAAAGATAAAGACATCAAAGGTTTGATTGTGTGGATTTAAACAAGAGTGGCTACGTCACTTTGTTTATTAAATCCAAAAACGATATGTTAACTAAGGAAATTCTAGTCAATTTGATCCGTTGATTCAAATTCAAGGAAAACTAATGGACTCGTGGTTAAACAAGTCATTAGGTGGATATTCTTGAATTATTTGAAAGGATCAATATGGAATAGTGGGATTTAAGCGAATACGAGTTAACAATTATCAAATGGATAAATCTTGTGTTAGCAAGATGGTATATTGCTAAGTCAATTTATGATTGAAAAGACATATAGCAATATGTGTAATGGTAGTCTAAACATATACTTCGTAGACATAATACCATAAGACAACTACTCTCAGTGGTACCATATCTATTGACTATGTTAAGTCAAAGGATAATTTAGCGAATTTGTTAACAAAAAGGGTTAACAAAAGAGGTAGTTGAACGGTTGACATTAGGAATGGGACTAAAGCCTCCTTATAAGTTAAACACAGCGGAAAACCCGCCTAGTTATTTGGAGATCCCAAGATCTAGGTTTTCAAAGGGACAACCTAAGCTGTTAAAAGACTTGTAGTGTCTGTGGGGGAATCATCCCCAAACCCATTCCTTAAGTGACATCCCGAAAGGAAAAGGTTAAGCTTCTAGCTTTTAATGATTCTTACGCTTCGAAAAGTCGAGCGGGATAATACGGTTAATTATAAGAATCACCTTATGTGAGAGAGAAGTGTGGCCGCTTCGAGGAGAATTGCGTGAGGCTCAATTCTTAGACCCTCTCACAGTAACCGGGCATTATGTTCGGGGCCGTGAATGAACATGGTCATGAGAATTGAAGTGTGTTAGGGAGATACTGTGTAAAGTATATGATCGGCTACACAAAAATTTGAGCAGTTCAAGGACATCGTGTTCACTGACTTGATTAGCGAGTAGAGTAAATATATTTTACAAGGAAGGTTCAAAGGGCAAACCCCTACCTATCCTATTGTGTTTCAACCTGTCTGGACTTTATCACCATTTCCTCATTATTTCCTTCATGTGGGGGATTGTTGGAAAATTAGGAGTGTTTGAAGGGAATAATGAATTATTTCCTAAATGGGTTTAAAGGGAATAATGAATTATTTCCTAAATGGGTTATTTGTTAAATGACCAAATTGATTGTTGGGTTGTGTTCTACTCCATGAATACATTGAAATCATATATTCATTTGTCCAAAATGGTTGAGGGATGAATGAGATATTAATGCTCAAAGTTAGTGGGTTGTAAATGGGAAAATGAAGTTATCCCACATTGGAAAAAGATGGAAAAGTGGCTTGGTTTATATACTCCTACACTTTAGTAGGGAGTAAGATTGTGGTACATAGAGGCTCTCTCTCGCGCGGCAGTGCGCGAGGAGTGCAAATCATGGACCAAAATAGGCTTCGGGCTACCGAACTCGTGTGCGTGCGCGTCCTGCGGACACGAATGTAGCTCCGAAATTACTGTCCGCGCAAGCCAGCACTTTTTGCAATTTTTTTAACTTGACCAGTAATCGGGCGCTAGGATATGGTTGAATCGGCCGAGCTTCGAGCATCAGCATCGCGCAAAGATCCGGGCACCACAGAGCGTGGGCATCGCAGCCTTCGAGCATCAGCCAGCATCCGGGCACCGAGCGCGTGGGCATCAGCGGATGCGTGCCTCTTATGATTTCAAACGTATATGTAACTGCCGCCATAACTGCAGTAATTAAGAAAATTAAAAGAGCTTTTAATTTTCAAGCATTTTGATTTCCTTGGCAACTATATAAAGGAAAGAACAGCAACAACACGAAACACTGATTTCCAGAATCTCTCAACATTCCACTTCGCTGCATATTGTTCAAACTTCCTTTGGCCTCCTTGCATACTGCATCGTGGTGATACTGTCTAGGCACACTGCCAATTCGCCGGGAACTTTAGGTGCAAAGTGCCCCCGGTCCGCACGTTCTATCCTGGGAGACTCGCGTCCAAGGCAGCCTCAAGCACTATTGGTGAGGGGACGAATAAGTCTTAAGGAGACTGATTCATCAGGGCTCGTGCACAACCAATTTGTTACTGCCATCTTATCTCTGTTCCAGTGTATTTCTATTCTGTAATTTTATTTGTAATTTCTTTCTTCTGTAATTGCAAATTTTGCTAACAGCTTTCTCATATGGGCCGGTGACATCCGACTGCATAGCAGTCAGTATGGTGCCATTGAATCCAATTCAGGGGCACGATTGTCTTTTGACCTTCCCCACTCTCACCAACAGGGGTCATCCGATTTGTGGATGATTAATCTGGGCCATTGGTAGCGCATGCCCCATTTCCTTTTCATATGAAGCCAAATTTCATATCAGAATGTATTTGTCCTCTTACCTTAACCTTATGATTCTTGACCTTCATTACTGTACATTTAAATCATGTATAAATGAACTACTAATAGGCTTCTAGCATTACACAAACAATTTGGTCATTGTAATTTACAAGTGATGGCTTTAGTCAGAGATCTTGTTATTTTCCTCACAACTACTGTGTGTTTCTTCCTCCTTTTGAAGCTCACTAAGTTTCTTCATAAAGTATGGTGGAATCCAATCAAGATACAGAAGATACTATATTCACAGGGAATCAAAGGCTTGCCTTACAAGTTTCCCCATGGAAACACCAAAGTGATCTCTAGCATGAGAAGCCAATCCATGGGCCAACCCATGGAAATATCCCACAACTTATTTTCTAGGATTCAACCTCACGTCTACACATGGACAGAGGTTTATGGTAAGTCATCAATAAGTTACAAGTTTAAAAACATGTTCTCTACGAGTTCAATTTCAATTTTTTATATTCTGGAACTTGAAAGTTGGAAGTACTAAATTAGTCTTCTCTTTCACTTCTGCACTTTCTTCTGTGATATTAGGGATGAACTTTCTTGATTGGCATGGTTCACAAGCTCAATTGTTCGTCACTGAACCGGAGCTAATCAAAGAAATAATGATCAACAAAGAAGGAGCTTATCCCAAAATGGAGATGGAAGGGTATGCAAAAAAGCTGCTAGGGGAAGCACTTATAACAAATGAAGGTGAAAAATGGGCGAAGATTCGCAAACTGGCGAATCATACTTTCCATGCCGAGAGCTTGAAAGTAAGATGCATTAAATCTGTAAACTTGGTACTCCGTAATTTATTGATTGTATATCTGTTTCATAGCTGAGGTTGACCTCACTTAGATAAATTCTTATTTCATTTGTTAAGATTCATACAATAAAGTGGTAATAAAATTTCTGCCAGATATATGATTGGTTGTGAATTTGTAGGGTATGATTCCAAAGATGAGTGCAAGTGTGGAAACAATGATTGAAGAATGGAAAAACCGTGATGGAAAAGAGATAGATGTGTATAAAGAATTTGGAGCTGTTACTACAGAGGTTATATCAAGGACTGCTTTCGGGAGTAGTTACTTAGATGGGAAACATATTTTCGAGATGGTGGCAAAGTTAACTTCAATAACTGTCAAAAACATGTACAGAATCAGGTTTCCTGGGATTAGGTACGTAATTCTTATAAGGTGACTTTTTAAAGTTACCAATTTTATTTATTTTTTATTTTTTAATTTTTACGGTTATTTGGGACCGTCAAATTACAGTCATATACTGAAGACTGAAGATGAAATCGAAGCAGCAAAGCTTGAAAGGAAAATAAAGAAATCAATTCTGGACCTCGTAATGGATAGAGAGATATTGGACACAGAGGGAGATGATGTGGGAAATGATTATCTTGGACAACTTGTGAAGATCGCTAATGATTCTGATGAGAAGAAAAGGATTTCAATAGAACAGATGATTGATGAGATCAAGGCAGTTTACGGCGCTGGACATTTAACTACCACAAACTTACTAGCATGGACAGTTTTTCTTCTGGCAATTCATCCTGATTGGCAAGAGAAAGCAAGAAAAGAGGTAGTCGACCTCTTTGGACATAAGAAGCCAACTTCAGATGGTATAGCAAGACTACGAACCGTAAGCATAAAAATCAATTTATTTTTTTCGATATTAAAAAAACAAATTGTCTCCCTAAATTACATTTTGATTTATCTTTCTAACTATATTGCAGATGAATATGATCATTAATGAAACTCTCAGACTATATCCTCCTGTGCTTATGGTAACAAGAAAGGTGGAGAGGGAAATTAGATTGGGTAACTTCATGCTTCCGGCTAATATAAATATATTTATATCGATTCTTGCACTTCACCACAACCCGCAGATTTGGGGCAAGGATGTTCACAGTTTCAAACCAGAAAGATTTGCTCAAGGAGTGGCTAAAGCTACCAACAATAATTCTACAGCATTTATTCCATTTGGTATGGGGCCTCGAACATGCGTTGGCTTAAATTTTACCACCAATGAAGCAAAGATAGCCCTTTCGATGATTCTGCAGCGGTACAAGTTCACTCTATCTCCAAATTATGTTCATTTCCCTGCTGATATCTTTATTCTAACCCCAAAGAATGGAGTTCAAGTCATCCTCCATAATATTTGAACCAATCAGCATTTATTTCTTCTTATTTTTTCTGTAGTTCTTTTATTTTCTTGTTGATCTTGTTCTACTGCATTAGGGTTGGTAATGTGTGTAAATGCAGTAAATGTGTGTCATAAAGACCTGAGTGCAAGAATCATGGTGTAGGAAAGTTCAACATCATGATGTTATAATATATAATTTCATTTTCACGATCTCATGAATATACTGATTTCTTATCGTAGATTTAGATGTGATGTTGAGAAAGAATTTGTTAATGATCCAAAATTAAAGCCTACATATAGTACAGAGCCAAAACAGCCTATCTCCTTTAAAAGCATATATTATGAAAAGCGATTATGACTTTCGAAGGACCACAAAGATGATTGCTTCCTACTCTTATGGACCACCTAGTGGTCCTCAATTATATTGGTTTATTATTATCAATTAGTTGGGGAAAGAAATAACAAATTATAGATGAACAAATCCAAAAGGATCCTAACACTTTCAAAAGATCATACTGATACGTTTGGGATTTGACCTAATTATAAATAAGTCCAGATTACATCTGATACAGAAAATACACATTAAGATGATTTTTTTTCCGTGTTAATCATTTTTTTTTGTGTGTGAGATGACTAGCATTATTGCAACCATTTGTTCGTATCTGTAAGTTTTAATACCATCCACGTGGTTCTTTACATTTATATTGATTCGTTGCATGCCTATATTTTATGTCATCAGCTTCTACAAATGGTATGAATGCTTGCTATCAATAAGCTGTTGAATCAGCATGATGGAACGTTAGTTTTTGAGTTAATGATGTGGGTTTATATTCATTCTGTGCATGGCTGTGATAATGACCTGAAGTTTTAGTACCCATTTGAAAACAACTGCTTAGTAACTAACTTGTTTCCAGAAAATCTCTGTCCTTGATATATATACTAAAGTCTGAGCTGATAATAAAGTTAAGTATAAAGAATAGTTGAGATAAGACCACACTCTTTTTTTAATGGGAATTATTCGTTCAAATTTAACATCATGGTTCGTAAGCTAGATGGACCACAACATGTCTTAGATTCTAAGATCATAAATTTAAATAAGAAAGCTTGTAAAAGTTCAATAATTGCTAATTCCTTGTAGATGTTTTTGTAAGGAAGCGTCTATCATTTTGTACTTTTGATTATAGTGAAGATTCCTTCATTAGTTGATTTCTGTGAGTTCTAACGCCTTGTATGTGGTTTAATCTGTTGACTGACTTTACAGCGTATAATGATTTGATGCATGCTTATATTTCAAGCTATCAGCTTCTACAAACCATATGAATGCTTGCTATCAGTAAACTACTGTGGAATATCAGCATAATGAAACGATAGTTTTTGAGGTTCATGATCTCCGATGATATTCATGTCATACATGGTTGTGATATGGTCCTGAAGTTATTATAGTACTCATTTTGGACCACATAGCTGATCTTTAAAAGATCTCATTGCGTGTGTGTATGTGTCGTTGTCGATATTAAAACAACTTCTTATAGTATACTATCTTGATTCCAGAAAACCTGTCCTTGATATATACTCCCTCCGTCCCGGACCTTGGTGCCTAGTTTGACTTTTCACGTAAATTAAGGAGGGAGTATTATATTGAAAGTGTTGTGAGTGTGAAATAAAATAGGAGAGAGAATGAGTGGTTATAATAGTGTTGTGAGTATTAAAATAATGTAGGAGAGAGAATGAGTGGAGGAAATAGTAAAGATTCCTTTCCATTTTAGGAAATGTGCACTTAGGTTTGGGACGCCCAAAATGGAAAATGTGCACGTAGGTATGGGACGGAGGGAGTATACTAAATTCAGAGCTGATATTTATGGGAATTTCCCTTTCAAATTCAACATCATGGTTTGTTAGCTAGAGGGACCACTATATGTCTTAGTTTCTAAGATCATAGATTAAAATAAAAGAATTTGTAAAGGTACAATAATTTCTATTTCTTTTTAGATGTTTTTGTATGGACGCGTCTATAAGATTCTGTACTTTTTATTATAATGAAGATTCCTTCAATAATATCTATTGTGAATTGAAAAGTTATATTAAGTCGTCATATAAGCTTTCCTGAGCTAATTCAGTTTCGAGAAGTATGGGAATAGTTGGAATTTTGCTTATCGCTGTTTCAAGTTCTTTGTTCTTGTTCCTCTTACTAACCATTTTCAGGTTTCTTCACAAAGTATGGTGGATGCCTATCCGCATACAGTATCAAATGAGATCGCAGGGAATCAAAGGCCCTCCATACAAATTTCTTCACGGCAACACCAAAATGATTTTAGACTTGAGGAGGGTATCCATGGGCCGACCCGTTGAAGATTTATCACACAACATTTTTCCAAGGATTCTGCCTCATATACATTCATGGTCAAACCAATACGGTAACTAACATGTCGAATATCAGATTAAACGGTTATTATCTTGAAAGACAGTTGCAAAATATGATGTTGACTTTTCTTGACTTTTGAGATTATTTTGTAGGAATGAATTTTCTAAATTGGTATGGTCCTCAAGCACAACTGGTAGTCACGGAAGCTGAGCTTATCAAAGAAATATTGACCAATAGAGAAAACTCTTATCCAAAAATAGAACTTGAAGGCCATGCAAAGAAGCTTTTAGGAGATGGACTTTCATCAACAAAAGGTGAAAAGTGGACCAAGCTGCGGAAACTGGCCAACCATGTTTTTCATGCAGAGAGCTTGAAAGTATTTGCTCAATTCATTTTCATGAGCATCTTGTGTGTGTGTGTATATATATATATATATATATATATATGTACATACTCCCTCCGTCCCAAAATGTTTGTCCCATTTGACTTTTTTGTTGAACTTTGACCACAAATATATGACAATTTAATTATGTTCATGAAATTCTAAAAATTCCTATTGATTCACCATTAATAATATTATCAACAACAACTTTTAGAATTTCATGAACATGATTAATCTCTCATAAATTTGTGGTCAAAGTTCAACAAAAAAGTCAAATGAGACAAACGTTTTGGGACGGAGGGAGTATATAATATCGCTTTTGTTATTGTTATGAATGTATATAATTATGCAGAATATGATTCCGGCAATGATTTCAAGTGCTGAAGTGATGCTGGAAAGATGGAAAGATGAGTACGAAGGAAAAGAAATAGAGGTATTTGAGGAATTCAGGGTCTTAACATCTGAAGTAATTTCCAAGACAGCATTTGGAAGCAGTTACTTAGAAGGGAAGAACATATTTGATATGCTCATGAAGTTGACTTCAATAGTTTCCAGAAATGCCCATAAAATAAGACTTCCTGTTATCAGGTTGGTTAAATTATTTATAAAACTCCTCGTTCATAGGTGTGATTATTTGGTCGTTTCCTAACAAACAAACTGTCTCTATTTTTGCAGCCTTCTTATAAAAAGTGCTGACGATTTAGAGTCTGAGAAACTTGAGCAAGGAATAAGAGATTGCATAGTGGGAATCATTGAGAAGAGGGGGAAAATAAATAACGAGGAAGCGAGGAGCTTGGAAAATGATTTTCTCGGAAAATTGCTGGAGGCTAATATTTTAGTTGATGACATGGTCGATGAGTGCAAGACGTTTTATTTTGCTGGTCATGAAACAACTACATCCTTGCTCGGATGGACTATTCTTCTTTTAGCTATCAATACGGACTGGCAAGAGAAAGCCAGGACAGAAGTACTAGGCTTGTTTGGCCAAACAAACCCCAATGCGGATGGCATCGCAAGACTAAAAGTGGTAAACAAATCCCCTTCTCCACTCCCCTTTATATTTTCAGTATAACCTTAAAGAAATTTAAGTTGCTTTTGTTCTTTTTTTTTTTTTTTTTTCAAATTTGAATGTTTATTAATTGATGACATAATCTATTATAATAGTGACACTTGGAAAGTGAAATCTATTATTGATGGGATTGAACCCCTGATCTTTCATATAGAAAGGTATACCTGATGCCGATTGAGATGGAGCTCTTTGGCTGCTTCTGTTCTTTTTGATATTCACTTGTGACCCTGTCCATACAAATATATTAGGAAAATGCGAATATCACCACATTTGTGTTCAATGTTTTTTGTTTTCCCTGTATAATTTGTGTATTTCCATGTAGATGAATATGATCATTGAAGAATCTTTACGACTATATCCTCCCGTGCCAGCTATAAAGAGGAAGGTAGAGAAGGAAGTTAAACTAGGAAAAATAACACTCCCACCTCAAATGGAGCTATACATTTCACCATTAGCTATCCACCATGATTCTCATATATGGGGAGAAGACGTTCACGAATTCAAGCCAGAGAGATTTGCAGAAGGGGTGGCTAAAGCTACCAAGAACACATCAGTAGCTTTCTTGCCATTTGGTTATGGACCAAGAACTTGCGTGGGATTAAATTTTGCCATTATTGAAGCAAAGATTGCACTTTCGATGATCTTACAGCGTTTCAGTTTTACTCTATCGCCTACTTATGTTCATTCCCCTGTTCAAGTATTTATGGTTCGGCCAAAACGTGGAGTTCAGGTCATTCTTCATGCAATCTGATGGAACAAATGAATGTCTATGGCATGGAGACAGCTTCTTCAGAAAAAAAGAGAGGTGTAAGTTAAGCAAAGCTACTGTCTGTTTGTGCACTTGTAGTAACGTAAGAAAGCGCAATGTAATCCCTCTGTCCCATTATAAATATCACGCTTTATTTTTTCGTTTGTCCCGAAATAAATGTCACATTTCCAAAAAAAGAAAGAGTTTTAGTGAAATTTTACAATTGTACAAGCAACGTACAAACAAGTGAAGTACATCTCTTAAAAATGATGACAAGTCAAATACGACATTTATTATGAGACGGAGGGAGTAATAAATCAAATGCAAGAGGACAGTGGAGGGCTAGGGTTGACAAACTGGAAGTGTTAATAAATGGGTGATTATCAAGTTGTTGTTTTCGCTTCCTATTTTATACGCCCTCCATTGTACCTTAGTTATCATTTCCTAAAAGGCAACTTGGTGCTACAAGAGCCTAAATTAAAAATATTGTCCTAAAATAGATTTCGTATTTCTATAGAAGTTAACATCGTTTTCTAATATACTCCATACTGGCAATCCTCTTCATTGTCTGGTAAGAAAGTATGATGATTCCTTTCCATGCTACTTTAACATGAAATGAAATTTGTACTAGCCACCATCGACTTGTAGAACATTACTTGCTATTTCCTTATATATATATTCTTATATGGAAAGAATCATTTATTGGAATATGTACTGAACTGTATGATTATCACGTGAAATTTGTCGAATAACACCAAAATTATGTACCTAGCATGTGACTTCAATTTTTTATCCGAAAGATTCCAACGATAATGTGTGGTGTCAGTTTAAAATTCATATTAAATCATCATATATGTTTTTCCGAGCAGCTCATTCAGGGAATCAGGTTTTGTGTACTCGGTTGGAAAAGAATGGGAAAAGTTCGAATTCTTGTTATGTTTGCTGCAATTTCTCTGTTCTTGTTCCTCTTGCTGACCATTTTCAGGTTTCTTCACAAAGTATGGTGGATTCCTATCCGCATACAATACAAAATGAGATCACAGGGAATCAAAGGCCCTTCATACAAATTTCTCTGTGGCAACAACAAAGAGATTCTAGTCATGAAGGGAGAATCCATGGGCAGACCCATGGATTGTTTATCACACAACATTTTCCCGAGGATTCTGCCTCATGTTCATTCATGGGCAAACCAGTATGGTAAAAGTCATTCATTCTCTTCAAAGTTATACTTGCAAGTTGCAAATTACTCCCTCCATCCCAGAATAAATGTCACAGTTGACTTGTCAATGTTTTTAAGTAAAATGTTTTACTAGTTCATACATTACTTACACACGTACAATGATAAAATTGTACTAAGTCACTTCCCTTATTTAGAAACGCGACATTTATTTTGGGACGGGGTAAAATGGAAAGCGCATCATTTATTTTGGATCAGATGGAGTAATAGACAATGTTGACCTTTCTTTCTTTGACTTTTAAAATCATTTACAGGGACAAAGTTTCTCTATTGGCATGGTTCTAAAGCACAACTGGTAGTCACAGAAACTGAACTTATCAAAGAAATATTGATGAATAGAGAAAACTCTTATCCGAAAGTAGACATTGAAGGTCATGCAAAGAAACTGTTAGGAGATGGACTTTCAACAACAGAAGGTGAAAAGTGGACCAAGCTGCGGAAACTGGCTAACCATGTTTTTCATGCAGGGAGCTTAAAAGTATGCATATGGATTTCTTTTCTTAACCATCTTTAAAAAAATGGTTTCTTTTTAATAATTGATGACTTAATCTATTAGACACAGGGATTTTGTTATTGATATGACTGGATGCAATAATTATGCAGAATATGATTCCCGCAATGATTTCAAGTGTTGAAATGATGCTAGAAAGGTGGAAAGATGAGTACGACGGAAAGGAGATAGAAGTATTTGAGGAGTTGAGGGTCTTAACATCAGAAGTCATTTCCAAGACAGCATTTGGAAGTAGTTACTTAGAAGGGAAGAAAATATTCAATATGCTCATGAAGTTGGCTTTAATACTTTCCAGAAATGTTCATAAAACTAGGCTTCCTGCTCTCAGGTAATAAGTTTAATCCTTGAGCAAATTCATTTTAATTTTTTGGGTCTGCTTATTTTGTCATTTTACAACAAACAGAGGGTCTGTGGTTCTTTTTTTTTTTTTGCAGTTATATTATAAAAAGTGCAGATGATTTAGAGTCTGAGAAACTTGAGCAAGGATTAAGAGATTGCATAGTGGAGATCATAGAAAAGAGGGAGATGGAGCAAATTAAAAGCAACGAAGCGGGGTGCTTGGAAAATAACTTTCTTGGAAAATTGTTGGAGGCTAATCATAATAAAGATAAAGAAAAGTGGATTTCTGTAGATGAGATGGTCGATGAGTGCAAGACATTTTATTTTGCTGGACATGAAACAACTACCTCCTTGCTCGGATGGACTATTCTTCTTCTAGCTATCAATAAGGACTGGCAAGAGAAAGCCAGGACAGAAGTTCTTAGCTTGTTTGGCCAAACAAACCCCAATTCGGATGGCATCACAAGACTAAAAGTGGTAAACAAATCCCCTTCTCCACACCCCATTATATTTTCAATACAACCTTAGAAATTTAAGTTGCTTCTGTTCTTTTTCTTTTTTTTTTCAAATTGGAATTTTTATTAATTCATGACTTAAATCTATTACAATAGTGACCCTTGGAAAGTGAAATCTATCATTGATGGGATTGAACCCCTGCCTTTCATAAAGAAAAGTATACCTGATGCCGCTTGAGCTAGAGCTCTTCGGCTGCTTCGGTTCTTTTTGATGTTCACTTGTGACCCTGTCCGTACAAATATACAAGGAAAATGTGAATATCACCACATTTGTGTTCACTGTTTTTTGTTCTCCCTGTATAATTTGTGTATTTCCATGTAGATGAATATGATCATTGAAGAATCTATACGATTATACCCTCCCGTGCCAGGTATAAAAAGGAAGGTAGAGAAGGAAGTTAAACTAGGAAAAATAACACTCCCACCTCAAATGGAGCTATACATTTCACCATTAGCTATCCACCATGATTCTCAAATATGGGGAGAAGACGTTCATGAATTCAAGCCAGAGAGATTTGCAGAAGGGGTAGCTAAAGCTACCAAGAACACATCAGTAGCTTTCTTGCCATTTGGTTATGGACCAAGAACTTGCGTGGGATTGAATTTTGCCATTATTGAAGCAAAGATTGCACTTTCGATGATCTTACAGCGTTTCAGTTTTACTCTATCGCCTACTTATGTTCATTCCCCTGTTCAAGAAATTATGGTTCGTCCGCAGCGTGGAGTTCAAGTTCTTTTACATGCTATCTGATGGAACAAATGAATGTCTATGTCATGGAGACAAGCTGACTGTTAAGCAAACCTACTGTCTATTTGTGCACTTGTAGTAGTGTAAGAAAGAGCTAAGAATGTAATTAATAAAATGCAAGAGGACAATGGAGGGCTAGGGTTGACAAATTTGAAGTGTTTGTTTTTATAATGAAACTCCGATTTTAATTATTCATGTATTTTTTAGCATTTTTAACCATTATACTACATATATGCATTGAATTTCACCCTACCCCTAATAGCATCCAAAAAAGTTAGATTTCTCGCCATATTAATCAACGACTCAAATCCGCGATAACCACGCTAGATCTGCCATCAAGAACCCTGTCACAGACAAGCTCAAATTGGAAATAACAAAACAATTGGATCAAGGATTTTATTGAATGAACCCATCTAACAACAGAGAATCAAATCAAAATAAGGACAAATTTACTGAAGCAAAACTAGTATCCTCTGAGCTACCTCTACTGCAAAAGTGAAAATAGCAGGAAGAAAGCTAAAAGCCAAAAGGAATTTCACACCCCCTCCCTTCTGTCGTCACTGCTTTGTACTAGATTGAGCCCCCTTCACGCTTTGCAACTGCCGTAAAGATCTACTTATCACAGAGCGACACTTGTCAGAGCATGTGCAATCCGTTGAGCATAGCCTCTCACGTGCCTTACTTATTTAACGAGGGAATTTATTTAAGTACCCTCTAGCTATTAGAAAATATAATGAAAATAACGGTAAAGATGCCCCTTCTGTTACATTCCCTTCCCCTTAAAAACAACCTTGTCCTCAAGGTAGAAAACCTGGAAATTGTTGATCAATTACAGCAGCATCTTCCCAAGTAGAATATGACTCAGCTGCATTTGTCCAATGAACCAATATTTGAGGAACTGCCACATTGCCTCTCTTAATCATTCTTCTTGCTTTCACAGCTAAAGGTTGGACCAATAGTTGCCCTTCAGCACTAACCTTAGGTAAGGTTAGAGAACATGTAGCCTTAGAGCCCAATTTTTTTCTTGAGCAAAGAAACATGGAATACGGGATGGATCAAAGAATCAGCTGGTAATTCTAACTTATAAGAAACTCCACCAATTTTTTCAATAACCCTGAAAGGACCAAAATATTTGGCTGCAAGCTTCTGGTTGACCCTCCAGGCAACTGTGTTTTGCCTATAAGGTTGTAACCTTAAGTATACCCAGTCCCCAACACAAAAAACTCTCTCAGATCTTCCCTTGTCAGCATAAACTTTGTACCTATTTTGAGCTTGGTACAGACTTTCCTTGAGAATTCCATCCAATGCAGCCCTTCCTTTGAAAAAGTCACTTACTGCAGCCACTGTTGACTCCTCCTGGTGTGGAAGGATCATTACCCTGGGGTCACACCCATATAAAGCTTTGTATGGGCTCATTTCAATAGATGAATGAGTAGTGGTGTTGTACCACCACTCTGCCCACGAAAGCCACTTCACCCATTCCTTTGGTCTGTGGCCAGTCATGGCCCTAAGGTAAGCCTCCAAACATTGATTAACCCTCTCAGTTTGACCATCACTTTGAGGGTGATAGGCTGTGCTATGGTTCAATTGAGTGCCCAAGATTCTAAACAATTCCTTCCAAAATAGACTGAGGAACAATTTATCTCTATCACTCACTATGGTCTTGGGTAATCCATGCAATTTATAGATGTGTTCTATAAAATGTTCAGCTAATTGTGGGGCAGAGATTGGGTGAGATAAGGCTATGAAATGACTATACTTAGTAAATCTATCAACAACCAGCCATATCATATCCTTCCTATTAGACTTGGGTAACCCCTCCACAAAGTCCATAGAAATGTCCTCCCAAATATTATTTGGAATAGATTAAGGGTTGTAATAAACCAGGATAAGGGAGGTGCTCACCTTTGTTCTTTTGGCAATTTTCACATTCTCTGACCCATTTCTTGACTATTTCTCTTAGTCCTGCCAGTAGAAATATGTTTTGATTCTATTGAAGGTTGCATCTCTTTCCGAATGTCCACCAAAGTGTCCTTCATGGAACTCTTTAATAATCTTCTCCCTTAAGCCTCTTTGACTCCCAATATATATTCTGTCTTGCTATTTGAGTAAGCCCTTAACAAAACTCCATTCATTATTCTGTGAACCAATAGTTGCTTGCAACATGAGATTGGTGACCTCATCATCTCCCACATATCTGTCCTTAATTTCCTCTAGCCAAGTTGGAACTACAGCAGTTAATTCCATACAACTACTCTCTTCACTATCCATTCTTGACAGGGCATCAGCTACCCTGTTATCACTACCCTTCTTATAAACAATCTCATAATCTAACCCCATTAACTTTGCTAGCCACTTTTGTTGCAAGAGAGTGGTAAGCCTCTGTTCCATAAAGTATTTGATACTTTGCTGGTTAGTGCTAATGATAAAATGCCTTCCTTGTACATATGACCTCCATTTAGTTACTCCCATTATAACTGCCAACAATTCCTTCTCATAAGTAGAAAGGGCTTGTGACTTAACATTTAGTCCCTTACTCAGGAATGCTATTGGCTTCCCTTGTTGCATCAGAACTACACCTATACCCTTATTGCTAGCATCAGTTTCAATCACGAAAGGCAATTCAAAGTTGGGCATTGCTAATACTGGGGTGGTACACATTGCCTCCTTCAGTGTCTCAAAAGCTACTTGAGCTGCTTCAGACCATACAAAACAATTCTTCTTAAGTAACTGAGTTAAGGGTTTGCTTATTAAACCATAATCCCTCACAAACCTCATGTAATACCCAGTCAATCCTAAGAATCCTCTGAGTTGTTTGATGGTTGTAGGTGTGGGCCAGTCCTTCATAGCTGCTATCTTTTGTGGGTCAGCTGAAACTCCTTCTCCAGATATGATGTGGCCAAGGTACTCCAATTGTTGTTGAGCAAATGAACACTTGCTCATTTTAGCAAAAAGCTGGTGATGCTCCATTAGATTCAGAACCTGTTCCAACAATTGTAGGTGCTCATCCATAGTTGCACTGTACACTAAAATGTCATCGAAGAATACTAAGACTCCTCTCCTTAGCAATGACTCAAACACTTCATTCATTAAGGCCTGAAAAGAGGCTGGTGCATTGGTCAAGCCAAAAGGCATCACTTTAAATTCGAAATGGCCATGATGTGTTCTGAAGGCTGTTTTAGGAATGTCCTCAGGTGCTACCCTTATTTGATGATAACCTGACCTGAGATCAAGTTTAGAGAACCACTTTGCCCCGTGAAGTTCTTCCAATAACTCTTCAATAACTAGAATAGGGAACTTGTTCTTGATTGTATACTCATTTAACCTTCTGTAATCAACACATAATCTCCATGTCCCATCCTTCTTCAACACTAATAGCACAGGGGAGGCAAATGGGCTAGTGCTATGTTGAATAATGTCACTAGTCATCATTTCTCTCACTTGTCTTTCTATTTCATTTTTCTGGAAATGGGGAGTTCTGTAAGGCTTTTGGCTTATAGGTTCAGTTCCTTCCTTAAGGGGAATGTGATGATCTTGTCTCCTTTTTGGTGGTAATCCCTTAGGCTCCCCAAAGACTTCCTTGTCCCTAGACAACAGTGGGTCAATAGGTTGTAGAATCTCACCCGAACCTTGCTCCCCATTCATATAGAACAAATGCCCCACAAGTCTTGCCTTGGTCTTCCTTATTAATCTGCTAAGACCCTTACCACTGATCATTTTTAAGGACCGTTCTTCACTAGTGCCTTTAATGCTGACTTTCTTCTTTCCCAGTTGCAGAGTGATTTCCATCTTATTAATATCCAAGGTGATTGGGCTATGACCTTTAAGCCATTCTACTCCCAGAATAATATCACACCCTCCAAGTGGAAGAATTCTCAGATCTGCCATAAATTTGTACCCCTGCATCTCCCAGTTGAATTCCCTGCAAATTGAATCACTGGCTAATCTATTACCATCTGCCACAGTCACATTTAGAGGAATGGTTTGTAGGGCAACACAACCTAACAATTCCATTGTTCCAGGGTCAATGAAGTTATGAGTAGCACCACTATCAATTAAGATAACAATTTCCCTTCTCTTCACCTTGCCTTTTACCTTGATAGTGCTGTTTGTAGGTATCCCATTCAGAGCTAGGACAGAAATTTGTGCCTCATCTTCATTAGCCTCTTGAATTTCTATTTCAGGTTCTTCAATTATCTCCTCCATTTCTTCCCCATACAATACATACAACTTAGTATTACACACATGCCCCCTTGTAAACTTATCATCACAGTGAAAACATAGTCCCTTTATTCTCCTGTCATTTATCTCATAGCTTGTGAGGGTTTTTGTTATGGATGTTCCTTTATTAGCACTGGTAGAACTAGAGGGAATTGAGATGGGTAGGGTTTTGGTGTATGAACCTGCATAAGTTTTAGTGGGGTAAGTGACCTGTTTGGTTTTGGATTGTTTCAGGTTATGCTCAGTCTATTTAGCTAACTCCATAGCCTCCTCCAAACTTTTTGGTTTTACCATACTTACAACACCTTTAATTTCCTCCTTCAACCCACTCCAAAAACTTGATAGAAAATACTCATCAGTGAGTCCCTTTTCCTTCATTCCCACCAGAGCTTTGTGTTGGGTTTCGTGGGTCCATGCGCAGCGGAAGAAAACAAATTAACACAAAAACCCGGAGGCATGGATCCGTTCTAGATGATTAATTAAATAGGATGAAATAGAAATACCGACCTTGATGCCCTTTGTCTTTGATAAACACTTTCCAACTCCAGGTTTGATGATCTTGTGAATCCTTGATGAACGAACCTCGAATCACGAACTTAAGATCTTGAATTGCGAAGATCCTCTATGTGTATCCACACGTGGAACGAACCCTAGAACGATTCTAGGTGGATTTCTAGATCCTTTGATTGAAACCCTTTTCAATCTATGAAGAAATATGGAATTGGTGTGTTTTGATTTTCAATTCTCAATTGAAAAACTCACAATTGTGTTTCTCTAAACCCAATTTTCGTGACATACAGCTAGGGTAAAAGGGAGGAAGTATTTATACTCTATAAATACCTTTTCCTATTCAGAAAACCCTAATCCCAAGCCCGTTACATATCTGCCAGCGCCGACGGGACGACTCGTCCCATATCGTCCCCCTTAAGGGGAATAGTTGGTAATGATCTTGGGCACGAGTTGCCCCATATGGGACGAGTCGTCCCTCAGGACACATCCTCTGAAACACTCGTCCCCGGCCAAGGGAATAGTTGGTTCTGGTCAAGGGACGAGTCGTCCCCTCAGTACAAAAAGTTCATATTCTTCATTTTTGACAATTCGTTCAATATGTGTGACCCCATAGGACTATATTATGTTGGTAATGAGTTCGATCACATCGATTCTCATAAGACATGAGCGAACTCTAGCAAGCCATCATGTCTACCCAAATAATATAATATCAAGTTCAATTTCCTACATAGAACATATCACAATCCTATTGTCACATGATGTTATATTGAACATGAGTCATGGTCCACGTCAACTCATTTTGTTCAATGCTTTCTCGTTACCAAGTAAATTGATCAATCGAATGATATTAATCACATTAATTCATTCGGACATGGCCACATCATCAATCTTACTTACGAGTGGCCTAGCAAACATCTCTCTTTACGAGGGACAAAATTTCATCTTGGCTTATCATTTTTCCCGACAAGAATCCTATCATGCCAATAATAGCCCTTATTGTTATCCGATTAAAGATAATGTTAAACTATATCAAACACAACATTCATCGATTGGAAGACGATGATAATCTCAGGTCAAAGGATATCAATGATATAACTATATGAGATTTAATTATGACATTCGACCATGACATAAATCTCATAACGGATCAAGTCCAGTACCTTGTTCTCTAACAAGTACCCATGAATTTAATGTGCATCTCTATGCATATAATCATCACATGATTATCCATTAAACTTCATACTAGTGCTTCTTAAGTACTAGGGACACGATTATTACAATAAACATGCAAACTTATATAATAATCAAAATAACAATCTCTTATATAAATGAATAATAACATTACATTTAAGTCTATCTCTATAGGCCTAGGGCACTAACACCTACAGTCTCCCACTTGCACTAGGCCCAATCATTCATGTATCTTATACCCATGAACCTAACATGACCATCATGTTTAGCTTGTGGCAAAGGCTTGGTGAGTGGATCCGCAATGATGTCATCCGTTGGTACCTTGCATATCTTAACGTCTTCCCTTTCATAGATTTCTCGAATAAGGTGGAAACGCCTCAGAATGTGTTTGGATCGTTGATGTGACCTTGGTTCTTTTTCTTGGGCAATAGCACCATTATTGTCACAATAAAGTTCTATCGGGTTAGTGATACTCGGAATGACTTCTAAGTCACTAACAACTTCTTTATCCAAACCGCCTCCTTAGCTGCATCCGATGCTGCTATATATTCGGCTTTGGTTGTAGAATCAGCAACAGTGCTTTGCTTGGAACTCTTCCAACAAATGACACCTCCATTTAGCATAAACACGAACCCAGACTGCGATCTAAAGTCATCTTTGTTGGTTTGGAAGCTTGCATCTGTGTAACCCTTTACAACCAGATCATCTTCCATTCCTCCAAATACCAAGAATACATCCTTAGTTCTTCTCAAGTACTTAAGGATATTCTTGACAGCTATCCAATGGTTCTCACCAGGATCAGACTGGTATCTACTCGTCATGCTCAGAGCATACGAGACATCAGGTCTAGTACATAACATGGCATACATGATAGACCCAATTGCCGAAGCATATGGAATATCATTCATTCTCTTTCGCTCATCATTTGTCTTAGGACAATGAGTCTTGCTAAGAGTAATGCCATGTCCCATTGGCAAGTTCCCTCTCTTAGAATTTTCCATGCGGAATCTTCTAAGGACCTTGACAATATATGTACTTTGACATAAACCAATCATCCTTCTTGATCTATCTCTATAGATCTTGATACCAAGGATATAAGCCGCTTCACCCATATCTTTCATTGAGAAACATTTTCCTAACCAGGACTTGACAGTCTCAAGCACAGGAACATTGTTTCCAATGAGTAAGATGTCATCGACATATAACACCAGAAATAGTACAATGCTCCCACTTATTTTCTTGTATACACAAGGCTCATCTTCGTTCTTGATGAAGCCAAACTCTTTGACTGATTCATCAAAACGTAGATTCCAACTCCTCGAAGCTTGCTTTAATCCATAAATGGATCTCTGCAACTTACATACTTTATTAGAATTCTTTGAATCGACAAACCCTTCAGGTTGTATCATGTATACATCCTCAAGTAGGTTTCCGTTAAGTAACGCTGTTTTGACATCCATTTGCCATATTTCATAGTCATAATATGCGGCTATGGCAATTAAGATTCTAATTGACTTAAGCATTGCTACAGGTGAAAAGGTTTCATCATAGTCAACACCATGAATTTGCCTATATCCCTTAGCAACAAGCCTAGCCTTATAAGTATGTACCTTCCCATCCATGTCGGTTTTCTTCTTGAAAACCCACTTGCACCCTATGGTTTTTACACCTTCAGGTGGATCAATCAAGTTCCACACTTGATTATCGTACATGGATTTGATCTCGGATTCCATGGTTCCTAGACACTTGTCCGAATCAGGAGTGGACATCGCCTCTTGATAGGAAGTAGGTTCATCATTCTCAATGATTTCTACTTCATTACTTTCTGTCATGAGAAACTTCTTGTGAACTTGGTTTTGTCTCTGCTATTGGTTCCTTGTCATTTTCGGGTTCTTGAATTTCTTCAAGATCAATTTTACTCCCACTAGTTTCTTTAGAGAGAAACTCTTTCTCTAGAAAGACACCATGTCGAGCAACAAACACTTTGTTCTCGGATCAGTTGTAAAAGTGATATCCTTTCGTTTCCCTAGGATAACCAACGAAAACACATTTATCGAATCTGGGTGCAAGATTATTTTCAGAAACCAATTTCTTTACATAAGCTTCACATCCCCAAATCTTCATGAAAGATAAACTAGGTTTTCTTCCATGCCACATCTCATGTGGGGTTTTAGGAGCCGATTTAGTAGGGACCCTATTAAGTGTGAAAGCAGCAGTTTCTAGTGCATGTCCCCAAAAAGAAATAGGAAGGTTAACTTGACTCATCATCGATCGAACCATATCTAATAGAGTTCGATTTCTCCTCTCGGACACACCATTCCATTATGGTGTTCCGGGTGGAGTAAGTTCTGAAACGATTCCACAACTTTTAAGATGATCGTCAAATTTTTGGCTTAAATATTCACCACCTCGATCGGATCTAAGTACTTTAATAGTTTTGCCAAGTTGATTTTGTACTTCATTTTGAAATATTCTAAATTATATCTCAAATGCTTCACTTTTGTACTTCATTAGATAGACATAGCCATATCTAGATAAGTCATCAGTGAATGTTATGAAGTACCGAAATCCTCCCCTAGCAATGCTATTCATTGGTCCACATACATCAATATGTACATGAGACAACAAATCACTAGCCCTTTCACTACTCTTAGTAAAAGGTGCCTTAGTCATCTTGCCCAATAAACAAGACTCGCAAACATCATATGATTCATAATCATGTGAGTCTAAATATCCATCTTTATGGAGTTTAGAAATGCGTTTCTCATTTATGTGACCAAGACGGCAGTGCCATATATATGTGTTGTTCACATTATTTGGTTTAGATTTCTTATTTACATGATAGACATTTTCAACATTATTTTCAACATCAAGGACATAATGGCCATTAAATGAATTTGCAATACAATAAAGCATATCATTTAAGTAAATAGAAAATTTCTTATTCTTAATAAGAAAACTATATCCTTCATTATCCAAATAAGAAATTGAAATAATATTTCTACTCAAATTCGGAACATAATAACAATTATTCAAAATTAGTATTAGTCCGCTAGGTAAAGTGACTTCGTAAGTCCCTACGGCTAATGCAGCAACTCTTGCTCCATTTTCCACACGTAGGTCTACTTCACCTTCTTTGAGAAA
Source organism: Adenophora triphylla var. japonica (assembly GCA_022495995.1). Taxonomy (NCBI): domain Eukaryota; kingdom Viridiplantae; phylum Streptophyta; class Magnoliopsida; order Asterales; family Campanulaceae; genus Adenophora; species Adenophora triphylla. Next base: position 10,864 of record JAFEMH010005163.1, on the reverse strand, counting down.
CCTTCTATTCTTTAGTCCCTGCACATTTAAACAAATGTGAGATCCACATCCGATATCTAATACCCAAGAACTAGAAGTAGAAAGTAAAATATCTATCACATAGATACCTGAAGTCATGGCAATCTCATTGCCCTTCTTCTTCAGTCCTTCTTGATAAACTTTGCAGTTACGCCTCCAATGCCCAGTTTCCTTGCAATGGTAGCAAACCGCATCCTTTATGGATTTGGGTTGAGGCTTCTCAACAACGGCAACCTTTGCCTCCGGTTTAGCAACTTTTACTTTAACCTTGGTTTTCTTGAACCCCTTTCCTTTATTCACCATCAACACTTGATTGGTTTTCTTGGCGATATTGTTCTCTGCATTCTTAAGCATCCCATGCAGTTCAGACAGAGTTTTATTCATCCCATTCATGTTATAATTCATAACAAACTGATTATAACTTTCAGGGAGTGAATGCAATATCATATCCGTAGCCAGTTCCAACTGGATAGGATATCCAAGCCTCTCAAGATGTTCGAGGTGACCCTTCATTTTCAACACATGAGGCCCAACAGCTTGTCCTTCAATCATCTTGCATGAATGAAGAGCCTTCATGGTGACAAATCTTTCCTAACGTGCTTGCATCTGGAGCATTTCCTTCAAATGATTTCCCAAATCATAAGCATCCATATGTTCAAGGTCCTTTTGAAGGGCCTTACACATGGTAGCGAGCATCAAGCAACCAACATCAATAGAATCATCCATATGTTTCTTATGTTGATCCTTTTCAGCTCGAGGTGCATTAGCAGCAGGCTCAGGTGGAACGGGTCCATCGAGAATGTACAACTTCCTTTCTTGTTTGAGAACAATTCTCAAACTGCGGATCCAATCCACATAGTTGTTGCCATTCTCTTCCAACTTGTCCTTCTCAAGGACTGAACGCAGTGATAGAGTTTGATTAGGGTTTGATGCGATTGATCTACAAATATATGCAACACATATGAACACATATAAGTACCTATTTTATTTAAGAGATTAAATAACGTATTTCACAAATACTCCCACTAAATTATATAACCTTCTTATACAAATATGCATAATATAATTTAATAGGCTAAGACCCAACTTTAATTTAATTTCAAGTCGGCTATGGCACGACTGCTCAAAATTAAACTAAAAAGGTAGATAACATTTACCAATCATATCTCCATATGACTCTTAGATCCTTTATGAGATTATAGACATCATATGTCACATGTTTCAATCTCATCTTATGCCTTAGGCCCAAAACCGTTTTGATAGCCCAATTAAGTTCAATCATTTTAAACGTATAGGAATCACCGTTTCCTCATCTTGATCATACAAAGATAGAATTAATGTACCTCGCTATGGTGTAGCCTACATAAAACTATCCGTGTATTCACAAGTGTTTAAAATGGGTGGCATAAACAAACTCAAATTTCAATGAAGGTTCAATTTTTCATGTATATCAATTAACATGGCAAGGTTGATCATGAAAACTATATGAGCATAATTATGAACATGGGGTGATGCATCACAAATCACATTTGATCTTTACATCAAAATTTCAAATCAATTAGGGTTTAATGATTCATGCAAAATCACATTCAATATGAACATAATCCCTACAACAAACTATTTGTTCAAGATCTAGAAATTTATCAATCAACAATAATCATATTAATGAAATTGATATCCCATAATCTATATTAATCATATTAATCATACATTCATAATCATGGCATATTAATATATAAAATTACTTCCATAAGCAAAACCCATATAAATTCATATTCTAAATCATATTCATCATGGTAATACATATAATCACATTATATAATCATCATGATTATTTAAAATAAACATCATGAACGGGGCTCTGATACCACTGTTGGGTTTCATGGGTCCATGCACAGCGGAAGAAAGCAAATTAACACGAAAACCCGGAGCCATGGATCCGTTCTAGATGATTAATTAAATAGGATGAAATAGAAATACCAACCTTGATGCCCTTTATCTTTGATAAACACGTTTCAACTCCAGGTTTGATGATCTTGTGAATCCTTGATGAACGAACCTTGAATCACGAACTTAAGATCTTGAATTGCGAAGATCCTCTATGTGTATCCACACGTTGAACGAACCCTAGAACGATTCTAGGTGGATTGCAAGATCCTTTGATTGAAACCCTTTTCAATCTATGAAGAAATATGGAATTGGTGTGTTTTGATTTTCAATTCTCAATTGAAAAACTCACAATTGTGTTTCTCTAAACCCAATTTTCGTGACTTACAGCTAGGGTAAAAGGGAGGCAGTATTTATACTCTATAAATACCTTTTCCTATTCAGAAAACCCTAATCCCAAGCCCGTTACGTATCTGCCAGCGCCGACGGGATGACTCATCCCATAGGGCACGAGTCGTCCCCATGCACAATGCCTCAGATACACTCGTCCCCCTTAAGTGGAATAGTTGGTACTGATCTTGGGCACGAGTCGTCCTTTGGGCACGAGTCATCCCATATGGGACGAGTCGTCCCTCAGGACACATCCTCTGAAACACTCGTCCCCGGCCAAGGGAATAGTTGGTTCTGGCCAAGGGACGAGTCATCCCCTCAATACAAAAAGTCCATACTCTTCATTTTTGACAATTCGTTCGATGTGTGTGATCCCATAGGACTATATTATGTTGGTAATGAGTTCGATCACATCGATCCTCATAAGACATGAGCAGACTCTAGCAAGCCATCATGTCTACCCAAATAATATAATATCAAGTTTGATTTCCTATATAGAACATATCACAATCCCATTGTCACACGATGTTATATTGAACATGAGTCATGGTCCACGTCAACTCATTTTGTTCAATGCTTTCTCGTTTTCAAGTAAATTGATCAATCGAATGATATTAATCACATTAATTAATTCAGACATGTCCATATACATCATCAATCTTACTTACGAGTGGCCTAGAAAACATCTCTCTTTACGAGGTGATGTGGCGGATTTTGTAAATATTATTTCCCTCTTTTTCATATGTGTTTTCATTCATTTTTGATGTACTTAGACTAGATTTGATGTAATTGGGGCATTATTTATCAGTTGAGCTTTTATTGTAATCCGGGGGTAAAATAGTCGTATTTATTTAGTTACTTTTCTGGATGTAATTTTGGTGCTTCAAAGTCATGCCTCGATGTATCAAATTAAAGTCAAAGTCAACCGAAATGGAGGAGTATAGGTACAGACTGCAATTTCTGGAAATTGAGGTGCTGTTTTGAATTGTTGAAAAGTTCAGGGATTGATGTGAAGAATTAAAAGACTGCAGGGATCAAACTGCTCGGGGACCAAAAGGAAACTATGGTAACTTGGAGGACCAAATTGAAAACAAAAAATAAAGAAACTTAATTGAATTTTGCAAGGTTGCACGTGGGTATGCTGGCGTGTTGACCGAAGTAGTGGCGTGGACCATGGCTTAGTTTTAATGTTATTTTAAATTTCTATTTTCCTTTTTCTTTATTTTGAATATTAGGTTAGTATGATTTTGAAGGAGTATATACACTCTTTTTAGTATTATTTTTAGGGTTCATCTAGTTTTTAATTTTCCTAGAGAGAGCTTGAGAATCTCCATGGAAGGCTAAACTCATTGCTTTGGATTGTAACTTTTGAACCGTCTTGACTATCAATTGAGGTTTGATTTCTTTATATTATTTTTCCCTAATTGCAATTTTGCTTGTTCTTAATTCAAATCAATTTCCAGGGTTTTGATAAATTGATCAATCCCTTAATCCTTTTAATTGATTATTGCTAGATCTCCCTTTTATCGTGTCGGACTAGGGTTGTCATTGTAGCACCTTCGTTATTCATGTATGTGTCATCTTGAATGGTGATTAAAGTAAAATTGGCTTTAATTCTATTTGAAATAGTAATAGATTAATTTCTTGATCTTAATCTCTTAAAACTTTCATCAATTAATACTTTGAATCTTGACCGTGTCGGCTAGGTTTTGGTATTGGTTAGAATTATTAGTTGAGCGTGTCGCCGCTAGTAATTATTAACAAAGAAGAGATAGGGATTTTATATCTCGTGATCAAGTAATTAGGGGAAAGTACGAAAGAATCATTCCGGTGATATTGATTGATAGACGGGGATAATTTTGCATGTCCAAAGTGTTCTTTTTCATTATTATTTATAACTTAGATTTTAATTCCCGTCTTAGGATTTTAATTCAAAAACAAACAAAACCCCCCATTTGTGTGTGTGACGAGTTCGTTTGCAATACCGTTCTTCAGTGATTCGACCCTGGACTTACCTTTGCTACATTCTTGTGGTCGAGTCCCGATTTAATTTAGTAGGTGTGTGACTAAGCCTACCAAATTTTGGCGCCGTTACCGGGGAACGGTGTATTTGTTTACGATCTTATTCTTTTCTTAATCTATTTCTTTTTATTTTTCTTTTTATTTTAGTATTTGTGTTATCTGCTAAGTGATTTACCCTGCTCTCCTGTGGTGTGTAACCGTGCATGGTGCACACCCGTTCTACTAACAATTTACTTGTGCCCCTTGATACAGAAATTGAACGTTCTTTCAGGAAAGGACGTAAAGCAAATAGGAGTGTTAATCATAATTGTTGGGAGACAGAGATGGGGGATAGAGCAGCGCAGACACTTAGGGAGAAATCAAGCTTCCAAATCGGACTAGAGCAACCGCAGCGCTTACTTTTCCTGGATTACCGGCGGGAGTCACGTTTGAGTTGAAACCGGGGCTGCTAAATCAATTGCCTAGATTCAGTGGGCTACCCGGTGAAAATCCGAATTAGCACGTCTCACAGTTCGTGCAAGTTTGCAGCAGTATGAAGCCTTCGGATCTCCCACTTGAGCAGCTTTTGCTTCGAGCTTTTTCTTTCACATTGAAGGACAGGGCCAATGTGTGGTATTATCACCTGGCCCCGAACAGCATTACCACCTGGCAGATGTTGAAAGAGGCATTCTTGGATGAATTCTTCCCGGTGAATCAAATAAATGTGATGAAACGGGACATCAGCAATATGGAGCAGAAGGGGGATGAGTCATATTATGACTACTATAACAGGTTTCACACTCTCACCCGGAGCTGCTCTTATCACGGGTATGATGCGGATCAGCTGATTATGTATTTCCACGGAGGACTTACTGATCAAGACAAGAGGATGGTTAACTCTTCATGTGGGGGTAGCATACTGAACAAGACTACTGCGGAAGCTCAAAAATTATTGGAGGAGCTAGCGAAGAGTACCCGGACACATGGTATGAGGTCAAGTGTCAGACAGGTCAATGCAGCTGGGTCCAGTAGTGGGGTGGCGGATCAACTTAAAAATGATGTCGAGGATATCAAAAGTATGATGAAGGCAATGATGTTGGGACAGCCACCTAAGCACTGTGGTATTTGTTACGATGTGACTCATCCGACGGATTCGTGTCCAACATTACAAATGGGTGAGTATGAAGATGTGAATGCAGTAGGATTCGGAGGCCAGAGATAGAACACTTACAACCCGAACTGGAAGAATCACCCAGGGTTCAGTTGGTCTAATCCGAATGGGGCACAGCAGCCGTAGTTCGGTAATCAGTTCGGTAATCCGCAGGGTTTTCTGTCGGTTCAGCAGTCCATGCAGTTTAGGGCACATATGAGATACCACGAAGTTTAAGCGTTGATAGCTTCAGCACAGCGATTCAGCCCGGCCAGAATACGCAGTTTCAGCCACAGCGAGCAGCAGCCATGACGCAGTCCACCGCAGGGGAGACCGTTACTACGAAAGATATATTCCTTGCCTTTAGCCAAGAAGTACCCAGCCACCTTATCCAGCGAGGTTTCAGATTGATCGTGAGGGAAGGAGTTGTCACGGTATTAGTGGTCTTGAGAGACGGATAGGGCGAATTGCGGAATCTTGTGGGTAGATTGGAGGCTCTGAATTCGGGAAAGTTGCCATCAAGGACAGAACCGATTCCGAACCAGAAAAATGTGAGTGTTGTAACACTAAGGAGTGGAAAGGAGTTGATAGACACAGTGATCAAAGAGGAACCAGAATTAGAGGTTGAGAAGACCGAACCGCCCGAAGAAATCGCGAAAGAGAAGGGTAATGCATCTGAGCCAGTGCCACCAGTAGTTGAGCCGGATGTGCCGTTTCCTCAAGCTTCGAGAGAGTCAAGGAAGCCTGAGCCTGACAAGGCCATTTTTGATACTTTTAAGAGGCTTGAAGTGAATATCTGAAATGAACGGCCTTCGGAAAAAAGAGAATGTTTTTGTTTTATCTTTTGGATTTTGAGAATTTTGGGAGTCGCCACGCCGTTTTTAAAGGAAAACATTGAAAACCCTATTTTAAAGAGATTTTGAGTTCGGGGGTCTGGTTACGTGTTTGGGAAGAACTTGGGAGTTCACCCAACACGCCTCTTTCGAGACTTTCAATCAAACTTTGGACAATTATAATCATTCAAGATGTGTGTGCAAAATGTGTCAACAAGCAAGGCATGCAAATTTGGAATTTCATTGATAGTATAGAGACTGAATACAACTTGTGAGCCATGATAGGGGGCCACACCCTCTACATATGAAGACTTGTATTGCAAGGCAGAAGGGCTGGAGACAGTCTGCTCAGGAAGCTTGGGTGTCGTCCGACACAGGACTTCCTCAGAGAGGGATGTCGGACGACAGGAAGCTTTCTGGTCAGATTGACACTTACAATACCAAAGCTGCTCTGGAATCTGTGACAAGATTATTTCAATCATGAAGGAACACTATTCAGGGTCTAAGCTTATTTTGGGGTTGATTGGAGTGAGCAAAGTCGAGATCGACTTTTAATGATACGGATGTCATATGACATGGGACACCCGAGAATGTCCATGTTCATATGGCAAACTGCCTCCATCAATTTATTGCACCCAAATAGACCTTAGACACTCCAAATAGTGGCTCATGAGCCAAAAACTACTTAAGCAAGCTTTGGGTTACAAAAGGGAGATCAATTCTGATAGATCTGAAGTCCAAGAAAAGCTGTATAGCCTTCTGGGAACTCTATGTCGTATGACACAGGACCTCTTGAGAGTCCTGTGTCGTCGGTATGAGCAGCCTATTTCAGTGCCCTTCAGTCAGATTGATTCCACTTGTCCCCAAAGCAAACCAAGCTATATTTATGGACTGAGAACAGTAGAATAGTAATATTACGTGAGTATTATGGGAGGATCACATGGCTTTAGTGGCCAAATGTGATGAATCACATATCTATGGCCATTTTCATGTAGCCATCACCTCCTAACTCTATGGAAACTAAACAGAGATTCAAACTTTAATGGTGTTAATGTCACCAAATGTTCAGATCTGAGGTGGGGAGAAGTAAATATAGAAGATTCACCTCTCCACCACCTTTATCATGCAAGATCCCCAATATTTTACATGATATCAAAGCGAGTAAGCATGCAAGATGATATATAGATGTATGCAAAAGGTGATCAAAGAAAGAAAGAGGGTTTAGTGGCTACCTATTGTAGTCCACAAGGTGAAGACATCAATAGTATGGTGCTTACCCCTTCAACACACCAACAAGGAAGGTTTTCTTTGAATCTTGGCTTGGGTATGTGTATGTATGAGGAGGGAGGTGAGTATGTGTATGAGAGAGAGAGGATGAGACTCTATTTTGACAGAGTTTCCCCCCCTTTCTAAGATCTCTCCCCAAAAGTCCTCCTTAAAATGATCAGCCATGCCTTGTATTTATAGGCAGTCTGATGGGAGGCTCCATGTCATCCGATAGAGGGAGTTAAACCGCCTTAGTGTCGTCCCATGTCGGATGACAGCGTACAGCTTTTTGGCACAGTTGGGCCGAATGGATGGCAGGCCCAATGGGTTGAGTGGGAAATTGGATAATTGGACTTAAATTTCATTTTAGCAAGTACATGAGCCCAAAAATCAAGGAAAGTGGACCCAAAACATGAGTTCGGGTCGGGGTAGTCACAGAGCCCCTCGGCGACATCACTTCTACGGGAAGTGGGGTCGTCGACACAATGAGAATCCTGAGCCAGACACGAACGGCGGGGAAAAGAGATGACCAGGATGGTCAAGTGGCTGGACCTCTTATGAAGAGGATTCCTACGTATCCCGTGGGGGAATCAAGCCGAATCGTAGTTCGTACAAGATGGACGTTTGCGTCCCGGGGGAATTGACCATGATGGTCATGCGGCTGGACCTTTTACGAAAAGGATTCCTACGTATCCCATGGAGGAATCAAGCCGAGTCGTAGTTCGTCCAAAAGGTGGCGTTAATGAGAGGCCAAAATGGCTTAGTACCCAAGAGTGACTGTTCCAAGGGGAGTCACGCAGAAGATTGACTGTTCCAAGGGGAGTCACCCCGAGAATTTGACTGTTTTTCTTTGGGAAGTCACCCGCAAATTTGACTGTTTTTCTTTGGGAAGTCACCCGCGAATTTGAGTGTTTTTATTTGGGAAGTCACCCGCGATTTTGACTGTTTTTCTTTGGGAAGTCACCCGCAATTTTGACTGTTTTTCTTTGGGAAGTCACCCGCGAATTTGACTGTTTTTCTTTGGGAAGTCACCCGCGATTTGACTGTTTCGATGGGGAGTCACCCCGAAGATGGGTGTTTGCACCCGAGATTGACTGTTTGTTCTGAGGGGAGTCACCCCGAAGATGGGTGTTTGTACCCGAGATTGACTGTTCCAAGGGGAGTCACCCCGAAGATTTGCTGTGTGGGGAATCTGTACGGTCTTCCGGACCGGATAGTTTATAGCCATTCCGGGCTAAGGATCTTGGTAATGATCTTGGGAAAGACTGAGAAAGGTGGGCATTTATACCCGAATGAAGTGGTGAATTTTGACAATAGGCAGCCAAGAGGGACTGACAAAATTGACCAGGGGCAAAAGAGGAAAATTACCCCTTCTGGAGTGTGGATGTCATCCGACATGGGGCTTTCCCCAAGCTGTTTTAATTAAAACAGTTAGGTCGTAAGACAGAGTTCAAAATTGAGAACAGCCGCCGAGTTCAGAGAGAGAAGAAGAGAAAAAATTTGAAAGTTTCTCCCTCCGATTTTGATTTCAATCAAAAATTGATAATGCCTCCGCGAGCGGAATTGAGAAGGAATGTGCAACGATCATTGTCCGAGAGGAGGAAGCTCGTTGATCGGAACAAACGGAAGAAATTTTCGGAGGGGAATGGGCTCTATCCGAGCCTTGATTTGCATGCTTCTACCATGGAACAGATGGGGGTAAGTATCATCAACCCTTCCCTTTTCTTTTTCGAAATTGGGCTCGAGATAGAATTTGGGGAATTCGCACCCAAAGAGGAATTGCATGCTATGGAATGAGATGCATTGTCTTGAAAAGATTTTTTTTCCTTTTCTTCTTTTTTTTATTTGTTCTTTTGAAAGAATTATGTGATTGTTTGAAAAATGCACACAAGAATGCACACATTGTTATGAGTATATTTTGATACCTGTGTTGTGCTTACCTGCAGGCTTTGCGGACCAAGGGGTCCTCTGAGGCGATTGCCATGATTTGGGGCCTTCTTCCCTGTTCCTCTGATTTGCCGGACAGTCCCAAGGGCTTGATTTGTGCTGCTGGTCTCGGACCATTCTTTACTGCCATTGGAGATTTTGGGGACACGCCTAGGAGCGTGGAGTTGGTGCGGGCCTTTAGACAGTACTGGTGGGACTCTACCCACACTTTTCACCTGTCTTGGGGTGAGTCCACCATCACTCCTTATGATTTCACCGCCATTACTGGTCTGCGGTTCACGGGCAGGCCCATCTTTTCTGAGGATCCTGGTGTCCTGAGCCCGAATGCCATTAGAGCATTGACTGGCCTGACCCTTCGCCCGAAGGGTAATGGAGTTCCATTGGCGGACCTGCATTCAGCTCTGACGCAGGAGTGCCATCTCTTCTTTGAGGGCGCCGCTACAGTCACGGCCGAGCAGTTGGCGAGGGCATTTGCTTGGGCTGGTTTCTCCGACACCCTATTCTGTAATGCCTCTACGACGGCATTGACTCTTCTGCTAGAGCCTCTTAGGGACTGGGGCCAGGTATCCACTTTTTCATGGGGCGAGGCCGGCTTAGCTCAGGTGTATAGAGGCCTGGATGAGGTGAGCAGAGGCAGTGTGACCTTTTTGGATTTCTATCAGACTGTTCTGGAGGTAAGCTCTTTTATTTTTTACGCACATTGACTGCTGCATTGACTTTTCTGCCATCATTGCATCACTGCTGCTGTACACTAAAAGCTTTCTGTCTTTTGATTTCAGGTGTGTGCCTATGAGGTGTTTGGATGTTACGCCTGGACCGTGCCTGAGAGGATTACCGAAGATTTGTTCCCTGCTATCCGCCGGTGGACTTTTAGGGCGAGGGAGTGCCGGAGAGTAGACGGGGTGAAGCCCCGGAAGACTGCTTGTTATCATGACACGATGATTGCCCTGAGGGGCACGCCAGCCGGGTTGAGATTGTTCCCTTGGCATGGTAGGTATGGTGAGGATGTGGTTGGTGACGCTGCTTTGGTGACCAGGATGAGGAGGCTTTTGATTGGCCTGGAGGGTGATGCCCTGTACTTGGGAGAGAGAGAGTCTGCAGACAGCATGGTTATGGCGCTGCCGCTCGCGTCCCTCATGATCCTCCTGTGGGGATTTGGCATATCCGGGCCTTGCCTGACCTGGAGCAGTTGCGGACCGGTATTGACGCCGCAGAGTTGTCTGATGGTGGGGATTATGGCCAGTTCATCTTTACTCGGCTGGTGAACCCTCAGGTTATGGCTGCTAGGAGGGCAGCGGGGATGCAGGTACCGATGCCTCCCCGATTCTTTGAGTATGAGGCTGGGGGTGCCATTCGCCGCTCCTCATTTGAT